>CAXAKX010001163.1:0-97033 GCA_963969525.1 Ontholestes murinus | reverse complement strand
GTCCGCCTATGTTGCGCATCAGTGCAGACACGGCCCTGCTGATGCGCGCTGCTCCTCGTGCCGCTACCTCCACCTGCCCACTATGCCGCGTGTTTGTCTCGATGATGACCCCCAGATATTTCAGCCTGGGGGCCACGTCAACCTCCTGTCCCAGAAGCGGGAGCCTTTGCCCTCTGGTCTTGCCCGCGCGTCTTCTTCCCAGCCAGGTGGCGCCCGTCTTGCGCTCGGCAATCGCCAGGCCCACCGACCTCATCCACCTCTCGACCCTTCCAGTCGCCTCGCTCGCTGTGGCCACCACGTCCTGCATTTCACGTCCCCGCACTAAGACGAGGATGTCGTCAGCGAACCCGATGATGTCCACCCCCTCTGGCATCTCGACCCGGAATACGTCGTCGTACACGAGGTTCCAGAGGAGGGGTCCAAGCACTGAGCCCTGGGGTACTTCGCCTTGGACAGGCCACTTGTTGACGCTGCCATCCGGTCTCTCATACAGCACGGCCCTATCTTGGAGGTAGCTTCCAATCAGACGGATGAGGTAGTGCGGTGCGTCCTTTTCGGTTAGGACCTTCATTATCGCTGGCCAGGGGATTGAATTGAAGGCATTGCTGACGTCCAGTGCAATGGCCAGGCAATGCCTCCTTCCCCTCAGTGGGCCGCTGTTGGCCTCATCCGCCAGTCTTCTTACCTCCAGTAGAGCGTCTACCGTGGATCTGCCTTTGATGAATCCGTACTGCCTTGGTGATAGTCCGCCCGCGCTCGCAAGCCAGTCGTTCAGACGGTCCCGCACTAGCCGCTCCAGGACCTTCCCCTCGGCGTCCAGCAGGCAGAGCGGCCGGTACCCGCTTGGAGTTGAAGGGTCTTTACCCTCTTTGGGCAAGAGGACCAGTTTCGCGATCTTGTACTGCCGCGGGAATAGCCCCTCCGTGAGGCAGCGGTTGTAGAGAGTCGTCGTTTGTCCGGGGTCGTGTTCCACCGCCATCTTGTAGGCCTCATTTGGAATTCCAGCTGGGCCCGCCACCTTGCGGTTAGGGAGGGCGAGCGTGGCAGCCAGCACCTCGTCCTCGGTGAAGGGCACTATGTCCTGGCACCATCCTAGACGAACCTCGTGTCCAGTGTTGGGGGGAAACAGTGCCGAGAGGATGGCAGTAGTCCCACCAGGCACGAGTAGCGCGGCATTTGGGCGCGTCGTCCCGAACCTCCTCGTAACGATTTTGTAAGGCCTGCCCCACGGGTCGTCGTCGACCTCAGCGAGGAGGTTCGTCCACGCGAGGGACTTTCCAATAGTGGTCTTGAGGGCACTCTTCGCCACCCCAGCTGCCTCTTCCAACCTCTCCAATTCGGGAGCCGGAAGTCCACGGCTCCTGGCCCTGGTAACTTGTCTCCTGGCTGTGTTGGCCCCGTCGCGGGCACGCCGTACCTCGTCGCACCACCAGTAGACCCGCTTCCTCGTCGACGGGCGCCTCCTGGGCATCGCCGCGTCACAAGCAGCGCGCAGGCGCGTGGTATTGACAGACGCGAGTTGATCCGGGCCGTCGGTGTCGCCGGGTCTGGTCAAGTCCAGCGCCAGGCGGAAGGCGTCCCAGTCAGCGCGCCTCAGTTCCCATAGAGGGCCCTTGATGGTCGGAGGAGGAAGAGTTCTCGTACGCCTGTGGACCTCGAAGGTAATGTGGCGGTGGTCGCTGAAACTCTCACGCTCTAAGTCCACCGCCCATCCATGGATCCTGTCCTGTAAGCCCAGGGAAACCAGGGTCAGGTCGATGACGGATGCGGATCCCTGCCTGGCGAACGTGGGGGTGGAGCCTTCATTGGCGACCACCATGTCCAGCTCTGCAATGGCGTCCAGGAGGTCCGCTCCCCGCCTGTCCAGTCTTGCTTCGCCCCATTGGGGTGCTTTGGCATTAAAGTCACCCCCTGCAACTACCGGAGTGTCAGCAGCGCGAACAGTTTCACAGAGTCTGTCCAGCCACTCGTTCCATTCAACATCTGTGGCATTTGGGGAGCAGTAGCATGCCACAAATGTAAGGTCTGTCAGTTTGGCCCAGCAGATGCCCTTGCCCCCACTGCCGATGGCAGTGACTAGGCGTTTGGCCCTGGTACTCAGCCCGATAGCGGTGTCTCCCCCCGGTTCGTCCATGGCCCAGAAGTTTCCGGTCCTCGCCGCGTTGGGCTCACTAATAATGAAGACATCAGGTAGACTCTCCATTACACGCACCTCAAGAATGTCATGGGCCGTGTGACACCGATTCAAGTTCGCTTGGAGGACGGTGAGCGGGGCATCATTCGCTTCACCTGCGTCCTCGATGTTGACGCTGTTGGGGCCAGATCTGCGTATGGGGGGGGCAAGGAGTCAATCGCGCGCTTTGCCTCTAGCATTCCTGGGGGGGGATGATCTCGTCGGAGTTGTCCGCTTGGCCGCCTCTGCGACTCTGAGGGAGGAGCAGCCTGTAGAGCCGGTAAAATGCGTCGCAGTTACACCCAGCCTCTTGCAGGGCAGACAGTTGGCTGCATTCTGGCAGGAGGCAGCCAGGTGTCCAGGTGTCCCGCAGCGGTGGCAGCAGTCAGATACGTCTGGGCCAGTACAAGATCTTCGGCCGTGGCCGAATCCCAGACATCTACCGCATTGCAGAGGCTTGGTTTGTCTCGTCGCCACGACGCAGTCCAGCCATCCGATCCTGACTATACCGTGACATACAAACATACAATGATACAATGATTGTATGTTTTGATAATGGCACGTTGAGATGCCGAAACTATAGTAAACAGTAAATAAATAGTGTTATACAAACAAAGTTACTAAGTGTTTTATTTATATTTTCCATAAAACTTAATTTTCGAGAAAAAGAAATAAAAATTGAAAATTTTGACATTTTTTGCTAATTGCTACTAAAAAGCTACATGAAATTTATATAACAAATAATTGTAGAGTATTCAAAAGTGAACAAATTACTAAGAATAGCCTTTTTGTGTAAACCTTATAGCTTTCGAGTAAAATATAGGGAAAGTACTATGATGGCCACATTACCATTATTTTTTGCTTGTGACGACTATTTTTACTTTCCCTATATACGCAGTATATGTATATATATGGGGGAAGTATTGTTCTCGTAATTTTTTGGAAATTTCTTTGCGGAAATATCCGTTTTGGGGTCTCCTGAACCCATTACACTAATTTCTAGAAAAAAAAATTGTCTGTCGGTGGGCGCAAAAACGAAAGATGCCGTTAATAACCCTTTGAATTTCCTTCTTTGTGGAAGGATAGCAAATAACAAACATGAAACAAGCACGACTGGCAAACGTCATATGACAAAATGGCACCAAATAAAAATTCGTCCTGACTTTCTGGATATCATACCAAACTTATAGAAGCCATTTATCAAGAACTGCTAGCAGTTGATCCTGATTCAAGTTCTAAATTTTGTGAAATAAATGAGAAATAGTAAAAAGGGTCTTATTCTGTTTACGTTAATTGTCCCTTTAAGTTAACTCGTTTTAACAAGAATAATGAATTTGTGCCTTTGAACTCGCTTCTATAATTTATATTAAGGAACTGACTTTTCTTTCTTGGTGTAAGCACTCATTTTGAATTTAATTTTTTGGTTGTGGCTGAATCAATTTAGATGACAAACACTGACTTTTCACAGCAACTACTATATTGAGGATTTTATTATCGAATATTTGTTAACACTTTTTAAGCTATATTTCGAATTAAACTAAAGATGAAACAAAAATAAAACCTCCACAATAACTCTAGTAAAGGTATTATTCTAATTTTATTCTGATAATTTAAATAATAGAGATACAAACTGCAATTGAAAATTTTACATGGGAATCCCCTATGATGCGTCTTGAAACGAGTCACGCGGTATACTCATGTTGATATCTTCTTTTATTGATAATGTTGTTCGTAACATAGAATATATGGACCAAAAGGTCGATGGTTTCAAATTTTCCGACAATTTTGATTATCAGTCTTCCATTCTATAAATTTTGCATTTTTTTTTTTCATACCTCTTTTCCTATTTTTCTGGTAATAAACCTGCATAAGTTTTCTCAGCTTAATTTACTATTTCTGGTGGAGTATTGGGAAGATCTAAATCACTTTCTGAATCAGAAATTATGATGAAGTTACCACAACACACACTCACAAACTGATCTTTAATAATGACGCGATATAGTGACAGAAGACAACTAGACCGAGGTGAGAATTTGTAGGTCACTATCGTCTCTAGTGACGAAAGTTAACGTCACTAGTGACGGAACTCAAAATTTCGTTTGAGTATTCGGTGACGAAAAATGTCTTTTTATAAAGGTTAGTAGAAAACGATTGGTTACTTCTATCGGTAAAGGAGATCTCTTAATCTTGATTAGAAATTAAAAACACTTGGTTTGTTTCACAGAATATTTATTATTTTTCTCCGACTAGTTTCGACAATATGTCATTATCAAAGAGTAATGACATATTATCGAAATTATTCGGAGAATAATAAGAAATATTCTGTGAAACAAACCAAGTGTTTTTGATTTCAAATATGTTTCACCACGGGTTAAGTAAGCAATTCATTAAATATAGAGATCTCTTAATGCCACTTCGATTATCATGACGATATGACTGCGGTTTTATTTGAAAACTGGAACATGATTTAATTTTTGAATATAGTAACAGATGAGGCTGTTCTATGATGAAAATTCATATTCACTTGTTTGGTTGATGAAGTAAAAACACTTAAATTTTCAAAACACTTTATTATTGTTTTTTTAAAACGCAAGAATTGTTTCGACACACTGTGGCTTCTTCAAGCGAAGAAAAGTTCACCAAAAGCTCTTCAGTTCTAGTTTTTAACGATAAATACTTAAGTTTAATGTTTCATCTCAATAGGATCATTCGTTTTTGAGATACAGCTCCCACCGACAGACAGATACGCAGACACAAACACAGACATTTTTTTTTCAGAAATTAGTGGATTAGAAGAGTAGAGACTTCAAAGTATAGTTCCGTTCAACAAACTTTTCAAAAAAATTTCACGAAACTTCTTGGGCTTATAACCTAACCTTATAGTCTAAATAGGTAACCGAATTAAAACAAGTAAATAAAACAAAATACTTAATCATAATCTTCAATATACTAATTTAATTTTATAAAAAAGTTTCTTATACTTTGTGAAACAAAATCAAAGTAAACATAGGAACAACAAAATATATCCAAAAAAATGATATAATTTTCAGGCGTTTCTTAATAAAATAACTTACTGAACACTTTTTATTGTAATAGTTCAGTTTTAAATGATAACATGTAAATTATGACTACTTTTTTTTTTTTAATTAGGACATTTAATTGTGAATATTACACATAAGTTAGCCAGATTGTATTTATAAAAATAATATTTAATTATAATTGGAAGTACTTTATTAATTTTAAAAACATCTAAATCATAACTTTGAATAACTTATGATGTCAATAATATTCAAACAAATATACATAAACAAAAGCTTTTCTATTTGGTATAACAAATTAAAACATTTAATCTTAAACTATGATTACTTCTACATTACAAACAATAAAGAAACATTAATGAGTTCTTAGTTTTAACTATTAATAACATTTTCTTTTTTGTAATTCAATTCGTAGGCAGGAAATGTTCTTTTTGCTAAAACAAAAAAAAAATGTTTGTACCGGATTTGTTAAATAGTTTTTCATTTTAATTAGAACAATCAGTTTTTTAAAATTGAGATTATATTTACCCAAAAAATTTGAATATTTTCATGAATAAATTGTTTTCACACATTAAAAATGGTGATGTGGCCATCATAATACTTTCCCTATATTTTTCTTGAAAACTATGAGGTTTACGCAAAAGGGCTATTCTAAACAATTAGCTCAATTTTGGATTCTTTATATTTACTTCTATAGTTTATTTAGCAATAGGCAAAAAATGTCAAAATTTTCAATTTTTATTTTTTTTCTCGAAAATTAAGTTTTATGAAAAATATAAATAAAACACTTTGTAACATTGTTTGTATAACACTATTTATTTACTGTTTACTATAGTTTCGGCATCTCAACGTGCCATTATCAAAACATACAATCATTGTATCATTGTATGTTTTGATAATGGCACGTTGAGATGCCGAAACTATAGTAAACAGTAAATAAATAGTGTTATATAAACAAAGTTACAAAGTGTTTTATTTATACTCAAACATGTATAACAAAGTAAAAGCCGCAAAAATTAATAATTTTATGAAAAATATTTTTTAACAAAAACAAAATTGTAATATTTTTCATATTAAAAAAAATATTTGAAGAAAACAAAAAACGGCCTCGAGTAAACATAATATTCAAAAACCGGAAGTGGTTCCGGTTTTTGAATATTCACCAAAAGCTTTTCAGTTCCAGTTTTTAACGATAAAACCTTAAGTTTAAAGTTTCATCTCAATCGGATTATTTTGAGATACAGCGCCCACAAACATTTTCACGCACGAAAACAATACTTCCCCTATATATAGTATATAGGGAAAGTAATAAACAAATAAAATCCTTAAGAATATAATCTTGTAAGTAAAGTAGACACAATAACAAACAATAAGAAAATGGTGATGTGGCCATCATAGTACTTTCCCTATATTTTAATCGAAAACTATGAGGTTTACGGAAAAATGTTATTCTTAATAATTTGTTCCTTTTTGAATTCTCTACAATTATTTGTTATATAAATTTTACGTAACTTGAATAGTTTATTAGCAATTGGTAAAAAATGTGAAAAATTTCAATTTTTATTTTTTTTCTCGAAATTTAAGAATTTTATGAAAAATATGTTGTAATAAAACTTATTCAACACAAGAGGATTATTTGTTTTTGAGATACAGCGCCCACCGACGAAATATGCACTAACACAGTTGCTGATAAAATGAATTTTAAACCAAGCCACGAAAAATATAATGTCGAATATATAGGAAAAGGATAGACTATGCCATGAGGAGGAAGGGTGCACACGGCGTGTGCCGATCTACTTGCATCGAGTGTTTTTACGACGCGGCGGCGATGCCGCCAAAGACAGCAGGCTGTCTTTGATTTTTTATTGCTCGGCAAAAAAACGATGAATACACTATACTGTTACAAATTTGATATATATATACAGGCAAAACTGACAATAAAATAACGAAAAATCTTCGACAAAAGGTGGTAAATTCTCTCACTTGTGATCTCTGAGGAAAAGAGCACAAAATGTTTTTTGAAAATTATTTTACTAGCGTTAATTTAATGCAGAATTTAAAGGAACGGCAAATAAATACTTGTGGAGTTGTTAGCAAAACAAGATAATTTTTACCATACTTTGCATCTACCAAAGGCAAAATAGGGGGGAATTTGTATCACTCACTAGCAGTACAGGAGTAAATGCTACAAAATGGATTGACAATAGAGAAGTGTATATTTTATCAAACTATCACGACTCTAATCAGGTGTCATCAGTCCAGAGAAAGGACAAAAGTGGCAAAAAAATGTCTATAAATTGCTCTAAAATAATCACCGATTAGAGAAAAAACTAGTTCTCATTCAGAAAATGTTATCTTGGCGTATTTTGTAGAGCTGGTGAAGAAATTTAAACCATCAACTTTATGGGCAACATTTTCAATGTTGAGAACAACAATAAATATAAATAATAATGTGGATATCTCCAAATACTCAAAATTGCGGGCATTTTTAAAAAGAGGCTCTTCTGTTTATCATCCAAAAAAAATCTAGTTTTTTCTTCAGAAGAAATTCATAAATTTATTTATAAAACACCTGTTTACAAAAGTAAGTTAAATATTTTGAACATATGTTTAGAGTGGTATATGAATATTTTTATAGGTTGCATTAATTATGGGAGTCATAATGGGTGCTTCCCGTAGGGATGAACTTTATAGAATGGAAATAAATGATTTTGAAGATCTTGGCTCAGGTGTTTTAGTTCATATTCCAAATACTAAAACAAAAATTTCGAGAAAATTTACGATAACTGGACACCTGTATACGATTTATAAAAAATATGCAAATCTTCGCCCTCAAAACATTCCACAAAATGATTTCTTCTTGAACTACCAACAAGGCAAATTGCGAAAATCCAGTTGTTAGCTTTTTATTGTATAATTTAAATAATCCCTTATTAGATTTAATACCTACAATACGTCCCGACTAACAGAAATTGTAAACCTTTCTCAGTAATTCCTTAATCCACGTTTTTTCCCAATAATCCCTTTAGGTATAAATACGCCGCCACTAGGATAAATTAGTTATAAGTTATTGATAATGGGTGCATAGTACCCGAAATGTACATCTAGCGAAATAAAAATTAATTGTGAAGAAAGTGTTTTAATCAAGTTTTAATTATATCTTCATGTAACTCAACAACAAATTTCTATTTTTATTGTATATTGATTTTTTTTTATGTAATAAAAAGCTAACAACTGGATTTTCGCAATATTGCATAGGAAATAACCATTTTTCCCAAATTAACAATTTAAAAATATTGTACTCTGGTAATAAAGGTCGGCATCTTAATTACAGAGAGGGATTAGAGATAAATAAGGCCATAATTAGCGGCAAACAAATAACTAACAATATTGAAGAGATTTGGAAGTCCCCGATTATGACGGCCCTTATTACCTGAATTTGTAATCCATATATATTAGTGTAACATTTTGTACATTATTCATTACTCCTTGATAATGACATTTTGTCGAAACTCGTCGGAGAAAAAATAATAAATATTCTGTGAAACAAACCAAGTGTTTTTAATTTCAAATCAAGATTTTTCAAATATGTTTCACCACGGGTTAAGTGAGCAATTAATTAAATATATAAAACTGCAGTTTATATTATAAACAGATCCATATCTACTAGCCTAGTAGATGACACACCAGAAGGAAAATGGTCTGGTCAAAAAGTAAATGTTAAACACATGAGAACCTTCGGCTGTCCAATCATGGTTCATATTCCTAAGGAGAAGAGATTGAAGCTAGATAAAAAAATCAATGAAGTTGCTATTCATGGGTTATAGTGACGAATGTAAGGGATATAGGTGTATTGATCCCATATCAAAAACAAAAACGAATTAGCAGAGATGTAATCTTTCTAGAATCGAATCCAGATACAAAGGTATTTAATTCATTTGATCAAGAAAATGACACTTCAGTGGGAGAAAATGATCAAGAAAATGAAACGTCTAAAGAAGTTAAGAATTCAACACATTTTTGTTCTTTTAATACGAAGGTTGGCCTCGCTAACATTTTTTTTTCTGACATTTATCTGGAAAAATCAGATTATTTACAAATATATCTTGTCGTAGCAAATTACAAGGTAAGTTCCTTTAGGATACCAAATAATTGTGAATGAATGCTTCTGTATTTGTAAATGCACACTTACTTGTGCCTTGAAAGATTTTGAATTTACTAATTCTTTATTTAGAATATGCACTGACTTACTTGGCTCTATAGTTACTTCCACTTCTTCATTTTCTCTTACTAAAAATAGAAATATAATTTACTTATATTTTCCTTTAGATTACAGTAAAATATTTTAAATAATATATGGTGTTTTTTACACCTTACATTTTATTTAATTATGCATAAGTCTATGATTAAATAAAATCAAGTGTTCATTTATCAAAATTAATATAATTAATTTGTCAAACCTTGGTTTCTATAAGAATTAGAATTGGATTGCTCAGTTTCGTATACTGCAGTACCTTTCGTATGGACAATCAATCATTACGTCTAAAAATGGGGACGCATTTTCCACAAGCACCATTACTTGTCGTCCTCCACTTTTGTTGAAGGTCCGCCTCCAGTTAAAAGTGCTTAGTGCCTCTCATTTGTCGTTTGTTTGCGTTTTCTAAAATTATCAACCAAGATCTTTTTGCATTTGGCACGCATCTTCATCAAGCAATGCCTCCAATTCTTCATCTTCAAACCTTTTTGGCTGTCCGGGTCGTTCATCGTCTTCTAAGTTGAAATTGCCACTTTTAAGCCATGCAAACCACTTCTGGCACGTTCTTTCAGCAAGAGCTTGGTCACCATAAACCTCTACTAAAATACGATGACTTTCGGTAGCACTTTTGTTCATGTTAAAGTAATGAAGAAGAACTCCCCGCAAAAACACTTTTTCTGGTACAAAGTTCGACATGTTCAAATGAATAGAAAAAAATGTTGTTTACGCTTTAATAACATTACATATATTGAAAAAGACGCGCAATGACAGTAGCTTTCAATATTAATAATAATAATAACTTTATTAGTGCTAATACAGTTACACAAGTCAAAAGATTACACAGATATATTTTATATATAAACATATAATAAAGTTACAGACTATCTTCGAGGAAATCTTTCTAGTTATAATAGGCTTTTGTACATAATAGTGCTTTTAATTTAAGTTTAAAAGTTAAAAAACCTTCAGACTTAAGTGAGACAGGTAATTTATTAAAAAATAATGGTCCGAAGTAATTCTGGCTATTCCGTGTTCTATATATACGAGTGTAATTTACTGCAATGTCAGAAGATGTTCTAGTATTGTAGCCATGATGATCCGCGCTTATATAATTGTCAAAATGTTTTTTAACTAACAGTATACTTTTGAAAATGTACATGGAGGGAACCGTTAATATGTTCAGGTCGATGAAATGCCCTCGAACATCATGTCTGTAGTCCAACTGTAACATAGCTCTCAAACTTCTACGTTGTTGCGCAAATACACGTTTCGCATTAGGAGAGTGCCCCCACGATGTAATTGCATAACTTATATGCGATGCTATTAGTGCATGATAACCAGTTAAAATAGTTTCAATAGAACAAACTTTGCTCAAGTTCTTTAATAAGTATATATGTTTTGACATCATTGTACAAACATGATTAATTTGCTCTGACCATGTCAATCCAGTATCAAGAGTTACACCTAAAAACTTTTTTTTGTCTATATTCTGAACTGTTGAAAGATCTTTTAATGAAAAGAACATCATTGATGTTTTGTCTTCATTTAGCGTTAACAAGTTGGATGCAAACCATTTTTTTGTTTTTGTTTGCGTACATTCAAGGCAATTAATTAGATCCGTCAAATAGCGGCTTGAATGACAACAAGTAGTGTCATCAGCATAAAGCGTAAATTTACATGTATTATCACATTCCACTAAATCATTGATGAATATCAAGAATAACAAAGGGCCGAGTACTGATCCTTGCGGGACACCACTTGTTGTATATTCTCGCTGAGATGTAGATCTGTTAAAAACAGTTATTTGCTCTCGGTTCATTAAATATGATCTAAGCAGTTTTATTGAATGATAACCGAGACTGTAATAAACTAATTTATCCAACAGTATTTCGTGCGATACGCAGTCGAAAGCTTTTGACAGGTCGTAAAATATACACCCTGAGTAGTTATTTGTTTCAAATGCATTGACAATATACTGCGTTAGATCAATAATTGCATCACTTGTTGATTTACGGGTCCGAAAGCCAAATTGACAATCGATGATAATGTGTGAATTTTCAAAATATTCTTGTAATTGGTTTTTGAGAATAACTTCAAAAATTTTACCAATTATTGGGATAATGGAGATTGGTCTAAAATTACCGGGATTGCTGGGATCACCCTTTTTATACAGAGCCACTACTTTTGAGATTTTTAATGGAGTTGGAAATACCCCCTCTCGAATGCATTCATTTATCATATTTGTTAAAGGAACTATGATTATGTTTAATATGTTTACTATTATTTATTTGTTCATTCCATAAATATCTTTACTTTTTTTATTTTTCAGATTTTTAATTATATCTCTCACATAATTATAACTAATTTCATTAAATTCAAAATGTAAGTGGTCGTAAGTTTTATTTTTCAGGTAATCGTAAGGACTTCCTGTATTTTTTAAGGACTTTAATTGATGTACCAGTTTTTCTGGTATTTTGGCAAAATAATAATTAAGATCGTCTGGAGTCAGGTTAGTAGAAGTTATGGAATTATCAACGGAATTTTTACCATGATTGAGTATATCCCACATAGCTTTCGGACGATTACATGAATTTGCAATGTATCTATCATTGTTCTGTGATTTTTTAAAGTTAATTGTTTGTATTTACTTTTAAATTGATTTAAAACTAGTTTATTATTGGGACTAGGGTGCATATTGTACCAATCATTTAAGAAGTAGTTCATTATCATACCAAGTAGGTATAAAGTTATTGCTATTTTTAATATATTTGTATTTGTATGGTATTGCAAATTTCATTGCATTTGTTATGTTATTAATAAGATGTTGGTGGTCAGAAAGATGGGGTTCGAATACAGAATGTTTGATAGTAACTGGATGCATATTTGTCAAAACATTATCTATGCATTTATGACCGCGAGTGAATTCGGTAACAAGTGCTCTTAAGCCATTAGATATATAGATATCCGCAAAACTGGAATGAAATGAGTCATTAGATTTGAAATTAATATTGAAGTCTCCCGTTATAATAACCTTTTGCATATTAGAAGTAAGTGATGCGAAAAAAACGTGCTCCGTAAAAAACGCGCCCCGCGATCGTTTCACCGGTTCGATTCAATTTTCTCTCGTGCCGCGTCGCGTAAAATAATTCGAACAGTTCTACAACGTGGGATTACCTACGAAAAATCTCGCTAGGTATTCGCGAGCCGTGCGAGAACGACGGCGACGCAGGACATTCGAACGTCGCGAGTGCGGACGATTTAGTGCACGCATTTCCGCGCCCAAAAACATTCACAATGAACGACAGTGCCAGTGCCAGCAACGCAGAGCCGAAGAACGACGAGTTCGTCGCCGCCTTGTCCGTCAGCGAAATGAGGATTCCACCATTCTGGAAGCAGGAGCCGGCCAACTGGTTCTTAGTTGTGGAAGCAGGTTTTTCTCTTCGACGACTAACCTCAGATGACACAAAATTTAAATATTTATTATGCAGCATACAGGACTTCGAGGTACTGAACGCAGTAAGTGACCTTGTTCAAGCGCCCCCCGAAAACAACAAATATGGCGCCTTAAAAGCGCGAATTCTCGAAACTTTCGGTGAATCCGCTGAAAAGCAATTGCGCCGCCTGCTCACGAACACCAATTTCGGAAATGAAAAGCCGTCGCGTTGCCTGCAGCGAATGCGTAACCTCGCTGGGGGACAATGCAATGATCAAATCCTTAGAACATTATTCCTGGAACAAATGCCCGAGAACGTCCGAGGAATCTTAGCCGTCAATAATACGGAAGATCTCGCTACCCTCGCACTCCAGGCTGACCGTGTGTACGACGTGCTCCAGCCACAAGTCAACGAGGTTGCGAACAACCACCGTTCTCAACTCGGCCCGCTGGCCGAGGTGAATGAGCTACGAGCAGCCGTGCTGCAACTAGAAAAACGAATATCAGAGCTGCACCAGAACCAAGGTCAACAGCGAGATACCCGCCGCGGACGAGACGCCAGTCGCAACCGTCACCGCAGCAGGGGACGGCAACATACTCCGGCCCGCAGCAAGGACCGTCAGCAGGACACGTGCTACTACCATCGGACATTTGGCAAAAACGCGCGAAAGTGCCGATCGCCGTGCAGTAGTCGAAATCGGAAAACTAGGTCCCCCGCCAGCACTCCGGGCGGTCAATGGCGGGGACTTTACGCAAAACCGCCTAACCCTAAGCGACCGGAACTCCGGACTCACCTTCCTAATAGACACAGGTGCAGACGTTTCGGTTATCCCGCGCCGGTGCTCTAAAGGTCATTCCAGGACATCAGACCTACGTCTTCACGCAGCCAACGGGGCTGAGATCAGAACGTATGGTACCAACAGAATCGTTTTGAACATTGGCCTGCGCCGTGCAATCGCCTGGGATTTCATTATCGCGGATGTCTCCCGACCAATCATTGGAGCCGATCTCCTCCGAAAATAGGGCTTGGTAGTAGATTTGCAGGGCAAGCGATTACTTGATCGCATAACTTCACTGTCCGTAGTCACAGGTTCCACAACCTCCAAAATTCCGACCATATCCACGTTCGCCCGAACAAACGACGTCTACGCAGCCATCCTTGCGGATTTTCCGTAACATCTCCTTCAAAGCCACCTGAGGTGTCCAAGAAGGATGTTCATCACCACATAGTCACAGAAGGACCGCCAGTCTACCAACGAGCACGACGCCTACCGCCAGGCAAGCTCCAGGAAGCGAAACGCGAATTCGCCCGCATGACTGAGCTGGGAATCTGTCGGCCTTCAAAGAGTCCCTGGGCCAGCCCACTCCATCTCGTCAAGAAAAAAGATGGGACATGGCGCCCGTGTGGAGACTACCGGCAATTGAACGCTGCAACAGTTCCAGGCAGGTACCCTATTGCCAACTTGCAAGATTTCTCTCACAGACTCCATGGATGCAAAGTTTTTTCGACACTGGATCTTACGCGCGCCTACCACCAAATACGTATGGCGCCCGAGGACATCCCGAAGACGGCGGTGATTACCCCCTTCGGCCTCTGTGAATTCGTCGTAATGACATTTGGACTGCGTAACGCCGCTCAGACATTTCAGCGTTACATTGATTCCGCACTCCAAGGTCTCGATTTCGTATACTGCTACATTGACGACATCCTTGTAGCGTCAAGCACTCTACAAGAGCATCAGGACCATCAACGCCAGATCCTTCAACGCCTCCAGGACTTTGGCCTTACAATAAACCCCTCGAAATGCGTCTTCGGAGCTTCGCAGGTCAACTTTCTTGGCTTCACAATTGATGCCAACGGCACCAGGCCCCTGACCGAACGCGTGCGAGCGATCGCCGATTTCTCGCTGCCGAAAACCATCTCCGACCTTAGACGATTTATAGGTATGCTCAATTTTTACAGACGCAGTTTGCCACATGCAGCCGAGGCACTATCACATCTAACCGAGTGCCTGCAAGGAGCTCGAAAGAATGACAAACGTCCAGTTCAGGAAGCCTTTCGACGTGCCAAACAACTCCTGGTAGATGCGACATTATTGCACCACCCGGACAACAACGCAACGCTCGCCATCCACAGCGATGGGAGCAGTCTTAGAGCAGTACGTCAACGGAGAAGCGCAGCCACTAGCGTTCTTGTCAAAAAAGTTCAGTGAAACTCAACAGCGATACAGCACCTACGACCGAGAACTCCAAGCAGTCTACAGCTCACTTCGTTACTTCAGACAGCTAGTTGAAGGAAAACGCCTCATCATTAAAACTGACCACAAGCCCATTGTTTTCGCCTTCAGGCAGAAGGCGAACAAAGCATCTCCAAGGCAGCTGAGACAGCTAGACTACATCGGCCAGTTTACGACCACCATTGTCCACGTACCAGGACAGGACAACGTCGTCGCTGATGCTCTCTCACGCGTCGAAGCCATTGACGCAGACCCAGTGGGTGTGTCAACCTCAGAGATAGCGTCAGAGCAGCAGTCTGACCAGGAACTAGCTGACCTCCGCCAAGGAACCACATCCTTGAAGCTACAGCCACTTCGCCTGGACGGGACGGACGCGATTGTCTATTGCGACACGTCAACCGACGAAATCCGCCCCTATGTACCAACTACCCTCAGGAAACGAGTCTTCGACATGGTACACAGCCTATCTCATCCGAGCGGCAGAACCACAGCGAAACTGATCAGAAAAAAGTTCGTGTGGCCGAATCTCGACAAGGACATCAACGCCTGGGCGAAGACTTGCCTCCCTTGCCAGAGAAGCAAGATCGGACGCCACAACACACTTCCGCCAGCACGATTCGAGGTACCGGATGCCAGATTTGGTCATGTCCACGTCGACATCGTGGGCCCTCTACGCATCTCCGGAGGCTGTCCATACCTTTTGACCATGGTGGACAGGTTTACCCGATGGCCCGAAGCAACGCCGATCCCAGATGCTAACGCACAAACAGTTGCTGATGCTTTCTACAGAACGTGGGTCTCGCGATTTGGAGCTCCAATCACCGTGACCAGTGATCCAGGAACACAATTTGAGTCACAGGTATTCAAGGCATTAACTTACCTGATTGGTTCCTTCAGAACACGAACAGCTCCATACCACCCTGCAGCCAATGGAATGGTATAGAGGTGGCACCGAACCCTCAAGGCCGCAATCATGTGCCACCAGGGCAACGACTGGCACGAAATTCTACCTACCGTCCTACTCGGCCTGAGGACGGCCATCAAAGAGGACATCGGCGTGTGCCCAGCAGAGCTCGTATACGGCACGACTCTGCGACTGCCAGGCGAATTTATCGCCGACGAAGATCCGCCACCTGAGCCGAGGATTTTCGCAGAAAAATTCCGCGAACACATGCGGAAGCTGAGGCCAACCCCCACTGCACATCACGACAAAAGAAAGATATTCGTACACCGGACGTTGTACGAATCTGAATACGTCTTCGTACGCGTCGACCGAGTCCGCAGACCCTTGGAACAACTGTACGAGGGGCCCTTCAAAGTGCTAAGCCGCCCTTCCGACACAGATTTCAAGGTCGACATCAAAGGTCGTGAGACCGTAGTGAACATCGATAGACTAAAACCCGCGTTCCTGTCAATACACGACATCCCGGAAGAAGCAGCTCGGAAACCCACAGCAAACCAGTCCGCAGTTGGACCATCCGCAGCTAACCAAACTGTTAGTCAATCGCAGGAACCATCCCCAACGACGAGTATCCGAACCTATCCCGGACCGAAAACGAAAAAACGGATCTCATTTGCCTAGCTACAATACCTTATTGTATGCCATTTTTTAATCTACATTACTTTCTTTTCTCAGATTATCGTGACCCAAGTCACTCGGAGGAGAGTAATGTAGAGCACTGCCGTACCAACCGCAATGCGCCGGTAAGATCGCGCCCTGACGGGAGCAGTCGTTTTGCCACCGCAGCGCAGTATGTCACGCCACGCCACAACGAGTAGCGGCATTCCTTGACGGCAGCCATTATTGCTTTGTTACATGTTTCTGCCGGCCGACGCGACGTTAATTTCGAAACATACCATTAAAATTGTTAAGTTGTTAGTTGTTATTTATTGGAGTCAATAAAGTGTTAAGTTTTTGTACGGGGTGAATTATTTACATAACCGTCACATCCCTACAGAAATAATACTAGTAGCGCCCTCTCTTAGAAAACCGCATGAATTAATGCATACTCCCGATATTATTATTATTTACTTACTCTTGTAGCAAGATATTTGTGATCACTGGCGTTTGTAATGAAATTATTTATTTCTTCTGGAGTAAATATTTTTGCCTTTTTTGCCAGATAGCCATCTGATTTGCGTTTGGGAAATGCTCTTCCGTAAGTTTCCAGTTTAATATTGTGTCGTATTTCAAGTGTGCTCCATAACTTTGAATAGTGTGACCAAAGGGAAGTTTATTTATATTTTTCCGATAAGTTGTCAAAATAAGTTACCAGCACATTCTCTAGTAATTCTTTAGGTAATATATTTTCTGTTGCCGATTTCGCCGCTTGAACAACTTCTGGTGGAGTACAATTCTCCTCTCCATGTTAATTTTACTACACTTATGCAGGAAGAAGGAACTGTTTGTTGCACAACTTTTAGATGCATGTGACATAATAGTATATTGTTCAACGAGTGACGAAAGTAACATTTTTTTATTGTTTTATTTATTTATTAGCTTCGCTTCTGCTTACAAAATTTAAAAAAAAAACTTGAGAGAACAATGTTTGGTAAAGTTCGCGAGCTTAAAAAAATGTTTTCGACGAGTTAAACACTATATTTTTTCTACTACCTTACCTATGATACTAACAAATTTAAAAAAATTATATAAACAAATTCTTTATTTTGAATTAAAAATTACAAAACTACAGATCATATTTAAATTACTTATGATTTAAATATCAAATTTTCCGACAATTTTGCAAAATATGCAAACAGCACAATTTTATAATATGAATTTACGCGATTATCTATCTTCCATTCCATGAATTTTGCATAAATTTCTTCATACCTCTTTTTCGATTTTTCTGATTCCGCATAGGTTTTCTCAGCTTGATTTACTATTTCTGTTGGAGTATTGGGAAGATCTAAATCAATTTCTGAATCAGAAATCATGATATGATGAAGTTACGAACAGCATACACTCACAAACTGACGTTTAATAATGACACGATATAGTGACAGCAGGTCACTAGACGGAGGTGAAAATTTGTAGGTAACTTTCGTCTCTAGTGACGAAAGTTAACGTTATGGGATTTTCTCTCACTAGTGACGGAACTCAAATTTTCGCTGGAGTATTCGTTGACGAAAAATTTCTTTATCTACGATCGTACCGAAAGTAGACGCTTTTTGTATCATTTTTCATTGTAAAAGTTGCTTTTTAAAGCACTAGTGCTTTTTTAAGTTTTTATTGCACGGTAATGTCAAACTGTTTTTATTGCACAGAAATGTCAAATTTGACAGATGAATATATTTTGACGAAAAACTTAATTTTTTATTAATTAATACAACTAACTAATAAACTATAAATAAAATAGATAATACAAACGAAATGGCAGATTTAAGAACTCTGAAGATTTCATTTAATGCAAGTCGAAGCGATTACAATAAAGCGAACATTTTTTCCATAAATAATAATGGCGGCCGACATTTGTGCAACTTGTTTACTGGTTGCTAAGTAATGCTTTCATTAGTGCACTGCGGGTAAATATGTTTTCATTCATTGAATTATTGAAATGACATTAAAATATTACTCATAAGAATATATTCTTTGAAATCCTTTACGATCGAAGATAATATTTTGTAAGGCACACGTTTAAAAAGTTTCTTTATTGCACTCCTGGCTTAAAAAAAACTCGCTCGTTCCTCACTCGTGTTTTCAAACAACAGTTCGTGCAATAAAGCATCACTTTTTACACTTGTGCCTTAAATAACTATTTTATAAAGGGTAGTAGAAAAACTACTTTTCTCAACGATTTTGGATGCGGAAATGTAAGGTATTTCTATTCAGTATGTGAAAAATATTTATTTCTCTGCAGCGTTATCTCACCAAACATATGCAAGTCATACCATCTAATAATTAAAACAACTACTCCTCGTTCTAATGCATATAACGATTAACTGCCGTGATTTTACTTAAACCACATTAAGAACAATCCGACGTATTTTAAGCTTGTTATCATTTAAATGTCGAGATCAGGCTTTTTGCTGATATCTTTTTTTAGACCCGTCACGAGATTCTAATTCAAATGAAAATGTTTTATTCATATAAGTATTAACAATAGATTGTTTATATGACAATACACTGATTGTTCATAATCAATAAGAGCATTATTGAGGACGGCAGGTAACTTATAATTAACTTAACTTAAATTATAATAATTGCTTTGACGTTTAAGTCCTAGATGCGGGATATACAGGCCGACCCATTTTAATAAATCCACTGGAATATCTCGACACATATGCGTCCTACAAAAAATTCAAAATTCCTAAATGTCTGCAAAAGCGTGTTGCGCAGAATATTGTTGCACGCTGTTTGTATGCTTCGAATCATGTCAGCCTTGGTGGTTGGCCGTTCTCGATACACCGAATCTTTCAAGAATCCCCACAAGTAGAAGTCAGGCACTGTCAGATCTGCCGACCATGCTGGCCATCCAACTGGACCCCCCCTTCTCCCTATCCATCTGCCAGGATACGTTTCGTTCAAATGGGTCCTCTCGATGTTTGCAAAATGTGGAGGTGCGCCATCTTACTGAAACCACATTCTGATCCTTGTCTCTATGTCCACATTTTCGAGTAAACCGGGTAGGACCTCTTGAAGCAGATAATAATTCGCTCCATTTACGGTACCCTCAAAAAAAAATGGACCGATCAAGTACCCGTTGACAATGCCGCACCATAAATTCACAGACCAGCAGTGTTGATGATCCACTTGCTGCATCCACCGAGGGTTGACCGGCGACCAATAGTGACCATCGATTCAACAACCCGTCACTCCGGAATGTAGCCTCGTCGGAATACACCACGAACTTGAAGAAGTTTTCGTCATTTTGCAATTGCTGTATTGCCCACTGACAAAACAATCGCCGTTGTTCATGGTCCTGCTCACTCAATGCCTGATTCAAGGATACGTGGTACGAGTGATACTTTGCGTTTTTCAAATACCTTCTCGCAGTCTCTCTCGGGATGCACTTTGGTTCTGGATCTCGCGAACTGATATGTGACGGTTCAAATGAACCTAAAGCAATACGACTGAATTTGTCGAAAGAGTGCAAACTTGCGATAATTTACTATGCACGAGAGCAATTTATCAGACTATATCCCAACAAAAATATTACAATAACAAATAATAAGGTATTTATTGTGTATAATAATTATTGATTGTACAGTTATTATATACTATATTTTGCTTATCAGATATATTATTTTGTTCTTTTTTTGACACATTGGAGTTTTGTATTCTGAGGTTGTTAATAATTTTAGCATGGTGGTCAGAATTTAATTGCAAATACGGTTTAGGTTTAAGTGATTGAGAACTAGAATGCCCGGTGATTTAAGTAATCGTACCGGACAGACATCTTCATTAATCTTGTTTTGTGTGAGCCATTTGTTTTCCGCTAAGCGTTGCCCTCCGCCCTGAGAGGTTTTAGAAAGTATGGGATTGTAAATTATTCTCCCAGTCCATTCTGTAAAATTATTTAATTCATCCTGAAATGCTCAATTAATGTCGATGCCCCTTCGCCTCCTCTCCACGCGAGTTCCACCGACGCTATGTGAAAGAATTTTCTTTGCAACCCATCGGGAGTGTCTTCGTTAAATAGAAGAAGTATCGCTTTAAATTCTTCTGATGATAATGGTGCAGAACTCATGCTTCTTTTCTCAGGAAATCGTTGCAATTCCTTGCGTTTGGCATCGCGAGCACTTCGTGCCGGTTTGAATATTAAGTCTTTAAATGGATCAAACAATATTTGAAATTCGGAGAAGTACTTTTCTTGGACTAACTTAGCAGTGGTATTCCATAGGGTCTTTACTACCTTTTCTTTATAGTTCGTACCGTCCTTCTTTCTGTTGCTTTTTTGGTGGCTTTTGTGATGTGTGTTCTCCACGTCATTTTGGCGTCAAAGATTACTCCCAGGTACTTTGCCTCCCCTACAAAGGGGATTTCCGTACCCCCGAGCTTCAGTGGCTTTAGGCCTTGCAATGCTCGTCTTTTTGTGAATACGACAATTTGTGTTTTTTGTGGATTGATTGTCAGTCATTCCTGTTTGCACCAATTGTGTACAATGTTTAGGTCTCTTTGTGCTCGCTCCGAGACAACTCCTGCGAACCGGCCCATGATGACAATGGCTAAGTCATCCGCCTACACTAGGCAGTGGATATCCTCTTTGGACAGTTTTCCTAGAAGGGCATCCATAGCAGTGGAGATAGCACTCCTCCTTGCGGGCAGCCTCCCCCTGCCTTAGCCTTAATTGTATGGCCCCCCAAAGTGGATATGATTGTCCTTTTCTCTAATCTGGCCTGATCCATTGGCAAAGGCGTGGCGGGACTCCTTTCCTTGCTTGTACCTCCACGAGAGAGGTTGTTGTGACGTTGTTAAACGCCCCTTCTATATCCAAAAATGTGGCCATGGCTATATCTTTGTCTTCCATTGACTTTGTGATGAGCCTGTTTAGGTCGTCCAGCGCCGAGTCCGTCGACTTACCCGGCTGATATGCATATGCCTGTTGTTGATGGGATCTTTTAACAGTATCTCCTCCCTTATGTACCTATCAATCAATCTTTCCGTTGTTTTTAGTAGGAATGAAGATAGGCTGATAGGTCTGTATGACTTTGGCGTCAGCTATTCTGCCTACCTTCGGCAGGTAGATTACCCTTTCGCTTTGCCATGATTTTGGTATCTATCCCCATACCAGGCAGGCTTTGAAGATTATTGACAGGTGCGGCACCAATTCCTCTATGCCCATTTGTAACAGAATGGGATAAATCCCATCCGGTCTCGCGGACTTGTAAGGTTGGAACCTGCTGATGGCCCATTTTATTTTAGAGGGTCTTGTGACCTCCGTGGCTAATCTCCAGTCCTTTCGGTCGGGCCTTTTAGGTCTTTGGCTGGGATTGTCTGGCTTGTTATGTTCTGCCAGAATTGTTGAGGCTGGAAAGTGGACTTTTAATAGATCCTTGAGACTTTCCTCTATTGTACTATCGGAAGTGTCCCGTCTAAAATTGCTACTTATCTCAAAAAAGAAAATCCGAATAATTACACTGGACATTCGTTTAGGTGGATGTCTGCTATCAAGGAGGTGGATTTACTGGCCTTGAAAACACCTGGAGGCTGAAAATTTGCACCTGATTGTTCTATGCCAGAATGTTCAGTGTTTAAGTTATAAACAATACAGATAATTTAATTACAATTGAACCTGATAAAATTAAAATGCCAATTATTTCTAATAATTATGCTGCTAATTGTTCTATAAATTAATAATTTTAGTTAACACCTAGTTATGCCTTAGGCATATCAGTGAATTTTGTTCAAACTACTGTTCCATACATATGCCCAAAATGCAAGTTTATGGACAATTAAAAAATTGTGCTACGTTTGGGACAGTATAGGTACATATACATTAAATATGCACATTGAGAAAATGTATTTTTTTCCTAGCCCTGATAAATAAATATACATTATGTAAAATAAGTAATCACTAAATACACTTAAATAGTACCTACATATACATAAACCACGATACCTAATAACACTTTAAGTTATTTTTAAATGATAAAGGAATTCTACAATATCTGCATATGAAACATGACTTTCGTTAAATACTGGGATTCGCGTAAACTCTGCAACGTTTTAAGATTTGTTTTGTACCCAAATTGATAATATTTTCAAATCTATGGTGCATTATATCATCTGAAAGTCTAACATGTGGGTCCTTATGAGGAATGCGATTTGTTTGATCTATTGAACTTGTGGAACTTTCGGTATTACATGATAAAATATTGTCCTCAGATTTTATCCACTGTTGAAAATTATTTTTTTTTTTTCTAAGGATTTAAATGTTTGTAAATTACAAAAGAATTATTCAGTGCACAATTTAGAACGAACATGAAAAATGTTTTGTCCATTTTATAGTTTTTCTAATTATTAGATTGTATGTATCTACATTTTTTTTCATATATTTATTGTAATCCAAAATACTTTCTCCAGTATTTCTATTTACTGTTCCTGTTTTAATCCTGATAGCTTTATGTATTGTAGTCATCATTCCAACTGCCCTTTTATCTTTCAAAATGTGTTTAAAACCTCTTTTCTTCTTCGCAACTTTAACTTTCTTAGGTCTGCAGGTAATCCGCATGTTCTAATTTTTTAAGCAACTGTTTACTTATACCATCTATAAGTTTACACACAAGATCATTCAACCCTTATTCATCACCAATATGTAATTTAAATTTACAAATATGTCGGAGCGAATGCTGAATCACTATTCATTATCTCGGATTTTATATTGTTTCTTTTTATTCAACTCAAACGTACAAATTAACACTAAATTAAGCTTATAAAAACCACTATTAACTAAACAAACTCGATTAACTAACTAATAACTATTAACTGTTTATAACTTGGCAAACTTGGCAGTCGAAAACCGCGTCTCACAGGGTTCACCACTCTCTAGCTTCTCCTCACACTCTGTGCTCTATTCCCCTGCTCCACCAGTTTTGTTCTCCTCACACACGGGGAAGTCCCTGTATTCCCGTGTGCGCGTTTACCAATTTCGGGGATACCAGTCCCGATATCGATGCGCCGACAAATATTACCATTTTCTGCCATATTTCTTAAGTTTTCCTGTATTATAAACGCGAAACTTTAATCGCCCTTGATATGGAATTATTGCTTCATCTAAAAAGAGGTTTTATTTTGGTTTACAAAATTTATCGTAAAAGTAATTTAGAACCTTAAAAGTCTGGGTAGCATTTTCTAGCATTTCCTATTTGAATTTTACTTTTTGAAATAATTTCTTCATTTTCTATGTTAACACGCCATTCTTTATTTTATTTTCGCTTTTAATAATTTAACATGTATATTTTACTATTTTAACATGTATATTTTAGTATTTTAATTCCATGATGTGCCAAATTTATTCTTATTTATTATTATTAATTGTTATATATCTGCTATTTGTGATTTATACGGTATTTAATTTTTAATCTATATGTTTATTTTATTGTTTTATTTTTAATATAAGCATTCAAACTTATCAATTGTCCTTGACCTGTGTAAAACTAAAAGTTATTAGCACCAATAAATTATTATTATTATTACGTTCTACCTAACATATATGACTCGTATCCGATTCGCTTAAAAGTGGCGAGGATCTTCTTTTTTTTAGTTGATGGAAAGCAAAATAATCACTGTCAATTTTCAAAATATCTGCACAACTTTCGGCTTTATACAAATCATCCGCATATACAGGGTGGATTACGAATAACGTCCATTAAAAGTTTACGGGGTTCCTGCGAAAAGAAAAATCTGAGAAAAATCAACATTGTACGGTTGATTGCGATCTTGTCATGGAAAATATTTTTGACTTTCTATCACTTCCGGTTGTACCCGAAACGGCTACCAACTTTATTATTTCAAATGAAACATACTGTATATTATTTTATTTTTGAATTTCTTCTTCGATTGCCTACCTCTCCATATGGGATTATGACCACTTAACTTTTACAGTTTTCGATTTAAAAATTTATTTGTCAAATATTGACCTCAAACAGGCGTTTAGAAAAATGCCTATAACTTCTGGTAGGTATAAGATAGACACACGAGCGATATCTTGTATTGTACCTAATCGATTCCTTCACAAAGGAAAAAATTGATATGTGTCAATTTTGACAGTTAGTATTTCAAAAATATCAATATTTCAGCGCCCACTTACAACCATCATATTTCAATTTTTTCAAATGGAATGACCAATATTTTATCCCATAGTTTGATTCGTAAGATTTGCTACAAACAAGTATTATACATCCCTATATCTAGACCCAGTAGTTACTGAGTTATTTCTAAATTTATTTCCTCTTACATTTGAATGATTCCTGTTCTATTCACATGGGCAACATAGTAGGCTTCTGTCAATATTTGTTGAATCGAACGTGTCAATATTTGTGTACGCTTCTTTAGATATTAATATTAAAATGAATACCTATACGAATAAAGACATTATGAATTTATTCCTCATACAGTCTGTTCCACAACAGCGTTCGGGCTGATTCTCATAAAAAAAATACAAAATTGTTAAAAAATTTATTTGGATCTATTAATACATTCTATAAACTAAAATGCGTTTACTTAGTAAATTGTCCAATCTCCCTTGTTATCGAGTATAGCCTGGCAGCGTCGGGGCATGGTTTCCACGAGATTTTCAGCCATTATCTGAGGAAGAGATCTCCTGATTTCCCGTATATGACGAACGAGCTGCTTTAAATTAAAAACCTTCTTTTCTCTGAGTTTGACCTTCATGACTGCCCACACTTTTTCGATGGGATTGGCATCAGGCGATTGAGAAGGCCAATCCATTGTAGTGATGCCATTTTCACGTTTCCACTCCGTACATGCACGACTTCGGTGTTTTGGGTCGTTGTCCTCTTGTAGCACCCAGGAACTATTATCTAAGCCAAACCATCTTTGAGCAGACTTCAGTAAATACTTATGATAAATCATATTCATTTTCTGTGCATTCAGATTGTCTGTGAAGAGATGTAAAGTACCAAATCCCTGTGTACAGAAGCATCCTCACACATGTACTTTCACTGGGTGTTTTACTGTACGTTGAACAACGGGATTGTGACGAGACGACCGCGCATACCTTCTGGTACTCCAAACCCAAAAGGATGATTCATCAGTAAAGATTACGTTAGAAAAATCACGATCAATATTAGCCTTTGCCCACTCCAGTCGTTTTTGGACGTGCTTTTCGCTCAAAAAAGGTTTTAACGTTGTGGACCGCCAGCCGTATTTGAAATCAATCGTCGTCTAATAGTATTAAGGCTCACTTCTATACCCTTTTTCAATAAGAAATTTTGCGCTCGCCGTAACGAAAACCCAGGATTCTTTTCAAATATCTTGATGATAGCTTTGTCATCCTTCTTCGTCGTTGAGCGCCGGATGCCACGGTCCGGCAGGTCGTCAACACTTTTTGTTTCGTTGTAACGTTTCACCCACTTCCTAACGAACCCCTCTGACTTTTTAATGTAGCGGCCGGCAGCTGCATACGACATTTTCGGTCCTTTCAGATGTGTGCAAAGGAACTCTGCTTCAAAACGACTTGCATACGCAGCACTCATTGTATTTATTCTGCTGTGTTACAGACAAAACAAGTCACACTACCGATATAACCTCAAAACATTCTTCTCAACTGTTCAGAGAATCGGTAAAACCTGACCTAACATCTGTGCGCCACCTATTAATACAATACGGAATCGTACGCTGTTGTGGAACAGACTGTACATGGCCAGTGCAACAGAATTGTTGAGAGAACTTGCAGAACTTTCAACGAAACTTATCCACACTTACCGCCAATGAATGTTGTTTTAAAGTTGTTGAAATAGCGGCTTACGTTGCAGCTGATGTTTAATGCAGGTACAAAATCATTACTGTGCATTAGGACTTTCATTAAGCACCGCAGCTCATGCTTATGTCGACAAAGTGGACGAAGAGCGTGTGATGAATTGCCTTAGTTGTTTATTTAATTATACTTACGTATAGTTTCACCACGCTAACATTATTTCGAATGAAATTTTATTGTGGCACGTTACCTTTTTAAAAAATAATTTTTATGACTTTGTGGCACGGACATCAAAAAAGGTTCGCCGTCCCTGGCCTACAACAATAAATACAACCCTAAAATCATAGATAAAATCCTAAATAAAGTAAATAGAAAGAATAATCTCCATACTATTTTGCAACCACACAAAATAATAACACCGACACAAAACAATACAGAATCATTACTCAATACACACATTCAGCAGATTAAATTACTAAAATTTTCCACCGATACAATCTGATAAACAAATGTCAATACACCATTAAAAACATATTCAGTCACCCTAAAGACCACACTGAAACATTAAATAAAAATGGGGTTGACTCTCTAAGCCAGTGTTTCTCAACGTGGGCGATATCGGCCCCTTGGGGGCGATAGCCGTGTTGAAGGGGGCGATTCTTGGGTCAAGTACATTTGGGGGGCGATTGCGACTTTAAGTGGGCGATAATCGTTTGCGTGCTTATGACGAAAAAGTGCATAAATAATGAATTTATTATACTCGTATATTCTTTTTACTTTCCCTATATAGTATATATAGGGGGAGTATTGTTTTCGTGATTTTTTTTTCAAAAATTTTTTTTGCGGAAATATCCGTTTTGGCCCCCCCTGAGTCCATTGCACTGATTTCTGGAAAAAAAAAATCTGTGTGTGTGTGTGTGTGTGTGTGTGTCTGTGTGTGTCTGTCTGTCTGTCTGTCTGTCTGTCTGTCGGTGGGCACTGTATCTCAAAAACGAATGATCCGATAGGGATGAAACTTTAAACTTAAGGTTTTGTCGTTAAAAACTGGAGCTGAAAAGCTTTTGGTAAATATTCATAAACCGGATGTGGATGTTTACTCGAGACGTTTTTTTGTTTTTTCGTGATATTTTTCTGAATATGAAAAACTTTAAAAAACGATTTAAACAAAAGTTAAAGGGAATAAAAAACTGAACAAGTTTTATTCGAACATGTTTTTCATAAAATTTTTAAGTTTTGAGAAAAAAAATAAAAATTGAAAATTTTGAAATTTTTTGACAATTGCTAATAAACTATTGGAGTTACATAAAATTTATATCTGGAATAATTGTAGAAAATTTAAAAATGAACAAATTATTAAGAATAATATTTTTGCGTAAAACCTCATAGTTTTCGAGAAAAATATAGGGAAAGTACTATGATGGCCACATCACCATTTTATTAATTGTAAAGAAAAATATTTGCGCTGTTCGCGCGAGCGATGTTCACCGTACGAGAGCTGAAAGGCAAAAACCAAGTCGGAGCGTGCGCAGCGCTATTTATAGAAAAGCGAGGTCGAACTCTCGCCGTGCGCGCATTACAACTTCACATTGCACGGGTCGGAGTCTAGCTTTCGACCTAAAGTGTATATAAACGAGCCGAAAATGAGTGGCTCGATCTCTTCTTCATCTGCGGCTCGAATGTAGTTATAGCATTGAGCTTATAGTGACTAGTTCCACATTTTCGTCGTCTATGTAATTCCCTAGACTGGATTTATACTTGCTAGTAGTGTTTATTTATCACATTTATTTTATTGGTAAATACTTTCGCTGTTTGTGAGTTAATTATTATTAAAATGTCAATTACCGCTTATGCTGATTATAGTTTTATTTCAAGGATCAACCATGTCACAGAAAAAAAAAATTCCGGCAATATTCAGTAGATTACGTAAAATTCGGCTTTATTGCATCGCGTCATAATAATCAACTACCTATGTGTTTACTATGCACTCAAGTATTCTCCAATGAAGCCATGAAACCATCAAGAATGTTAGAACATTTAAAAAGGAAACATCCAGATAAAATGGAAAAGGATATTGATTATTTCAAAAACTTAAAGGTTAATTTTACTAAAAGAAACACAATTACTTTACAAACAGCGAACACAAATATAAATAAAGGATTGGAAGTGTCTTACAAAATTTCACGTATAATAGCCCAAAATGCAAAACCTCATACAATTGGAGAGAGATAGATTATTAATTCCTGTGATGAGGGAAGTTCTTAAATTGACTTCAGCAAATCCAGATAACATCATATCTATGATTCCCTTAAGTAACGACACAGTATCGAGAAGAATTAATGAAATTGAAGATCAATTAATTGCAGATCTCCAAACATGTGAGTTCTCTATACAATTAGATGAGAGTACTGTCCGAGATAGTGACGCAATTTTAATGGCTTATGTTCGCTATATAAAAAATGATAAATTCATAGAAGAAATGCTATTTAGCAAACTTCTAGTCACTGATACCAAAGGAATATCAATCTATGAATGCTTAAAAAATTATTTAAATCAAAATAACATTAATTTAAAAAATATAATAGCTTGTGCAACTGATGGAGCCCCTGCTATGGTAGGACGTCATCGAGGTTTTATAACGATGTTAAAAAAGGAAAATCCTAATATGTTTACTATTCATTGCATAATTCATAGGCAACATTTAGTTGCAAAAAAATCGGCGGAAGATTACATGAAACAATGAATCTAATCATAACCATAATCAACAAAATTAAAGCACACCCACTTTCTGATAGGCTATTTCGGCAACTCTGTCATGAAAATGATAAGGATTATGAACGCTTATTATTTCACACGGAAGTTAGATGGCTATCTAAAGGACCTTGCTTCAATAGATTTTTCGACTTATTTGATACAGTTATTGAATATTTAAAATCCATTAATTATAATATTCCTATGGAGATGGCTATTTTAAAAAGCGATGTAGCATATTTAGCAGATATATATGGCAAAATAAATGAACTTCTTCTGAAATTACAAGGGAATAAGGTTAACTTAATTACAATGAAAAGTTTGATAACTGGTTTCATAAATAAGTTAAGATTATATAAAAATAATATTGTTAGAAAAGAATTTGCCTTATTTCCTTGCTTAAGCAAAATAAATCTACAATTACAAGAAGAATTTTCTTCTATATTTATAGAAATATATTGCAAGCATTTGGAAAACCTAATCGCAGATATGCAACTACGATTCCAGGATATTGAGAATATTAACATTCCTAATTGGGTTATTAACCCATTTACAGTTGATGCTTCAGATGTACCAGCACATCTTCAAGAAATATTAATAGACTTCCAATCAAATTTTGAGGCACAACTTTTATACAAACAGAATAGTTTGGAAGAGTTTTGGGTTAAAATTCGAAACTTAGTGCAGCCACTTTGGTCGGAAATTCAACTTTTATTTATGGCGTTTCCAACTTCGTATTTGGTTGAAAAAGGGTTCAGTGCTGTAGCACAATTGCTAGTAAAGCAAAGAAATCGCCTTAAAATTTGCAATACTGGTGACTTACGATTGTATCTAACAAATTTAGAACCAGATATTGAAAAACTATGTAAATTACATCAACCACAAGGTTCTCATTGATACTTAAAATTTAATTATTTTTAAATTCTGTAATTACCTGTATATTAAAGTATAATAAATGTTCTTGGATTTTGTTTTACATTGACATTAAATGCGCACTTAAATAATTCCTTCATATAGAATAAGTTGCTATGAGTAAGGGGGGCGATTAAGGACTTAGACCAAATAAAGTGGGCGATGGGCTTAAAAAGGTTGAGAAACACTGCTCTAAGCTGTGACAATATTGTGGGGCCACATATATTGGTGAAACTGGTCGCGCTCTTAAGATTAGGCTTAAAGGACACATTAAACAAAAACAAAACTCGAATTTCGGACGACATTTATTTCTCCATAACCACACATGCAAAGACACAGTTAATATTAAATTACTCCACAACATTAACAAAAGTACACAACTCAGCCTAAACGAAGCCTATGAAATAGATAAATTCATTAAAACTAACACCAATTTATAATGCCTCAACGATCAAACTCAATCTGCAATTAAACACCTATATTCATACCTCAATAACCCTTTCACTAAAATCTAAAACCAGTTTATCTACGACTAATATATAATGTATGTATTATACTTGTGATTTTTGCAGTATAATGCCATATATTATTCTCTTAGGGAATAATGACGAGGGATTAATAGTCATTATTCCCTCGTGCACTCCAATCAAAAAATTTCTCAAATTAAATACCATGGAAACAAAATACACAAACTGAAAACAGTCAGTGTCAAGCGCGTAGTGTTTGTGCATTTCTAATGAGATGGATGAAAATGAAGAGTCTTTTACTTGTACACCTCCAGAAATTGTACAACTAGCTGCAGCAACAACATCTACCTTGATACCGGAAACATCGAAATCCATTTATAATAAAACGTACGCAACCTTCAACGAATGGCGTCTTCGAAAGAAAGCAAACTCATTTTCCGAACATGTTCTGCTGGCCTATTTCGCTGAATTAAGTGCAAATTACAAACCTTCTTCATTATGGTCATTTTTTTCAATCATTAAAACTATGTTGAGAATAAATCATGACGTTGATCTGGAAAAATATTGCAAACTACGAGCATTTTTAAAAAGAAAATCAGAAGGATTTCAACCAAAGAAGTCTTCCACTCTGACCCCGAAACAAATAAGAACATTTATTGACAAAGCTCCTGATAAAGTTTTTCTTTTACATAAGGTAAATATACCGAATTTAATCTGACTATTCAAAACTCATATTCTTATTTGCTTCAGGTTATATTAATTATTGGAATTATGGGTGCATGCCGCTCAAACGAGCTTTATGAAATGAATATTGAAGACGTGAAAGATCATCAAACACAGTTATTAATAACAATACCCAAGACTAAAACCAAAATTGTACGAACATTCGCCATAAACAGTACGTTTTACAATATTGTAAAGAAGTACATCAATCTCCGTCCGTCACATGTAAAAATTAATTCATTCTTTCTAAATTATCAAAAATCAAAATGTACAATACAACGTATAGGAAAAAACAAATTTGCAGATATTGGTAAACAAATTGCCAAATATTTAAAATTGCCAAATCCTGAAATTTATACCGGCCATTGTTATCGCAGATCATCTGCCACTCTGTACATTGATGGAGGAGGCGATATAACTGGATTAAAGCGTCATGGGGGCTGGAGATCTACACAGGTAGCTGAAAGTTACATTGATCAGTCTATAAGAAACAAGACAACTACAGCAGATACTATTGCTAAACAGATAAATAGTAATGAAGCATCTTCTTCCTCTTCAGCAACCGAAATTCCAAATATTTGTATTGAAAACTCTTCCAAATCTATTGATAGTTCTCGACCAATTCAATTTATTAATTGTACCATTGCTAGTGTTAATGTTATTGAAAAATAAAGTTGTTCGTTAAAACAAATTAATAAATTAGTCATAGATAAAGTAGAGTATACTACTCGCAATAATGGCTATTATTACCTCGGAATGTTACTCCCTCGCCGCTTACGCGGCTCGGTTCGTAAATGTTCCTCGGGAATAATAGCTATCATTATTACTCGTGGTATAATCTACTATTACTACCAGATCCAACAATCTAATTAATATTAGCAACATTATACCCTCTTAATAATAATATAACACACTAATCGTTCAACATACATTCACCCGCCATACACATATTTAACCTAAATCCTTTCGCCAATATAATCACGTGCACGAAACAATATCGAGAAAACATTCCGTAGAAATCCGAAATATCCAACGATATAAAACTAAATAAACACCAGTATTACTATTGAACATAAGATTAGTCCTAATATTTCTTCAGTAAGTAAGGTATTTATCATTTTATTTTTAAATAATATAACCCACAAAACGCATACATACACACACATATCCTTTACCCTCCTTGTTAATCTTTACCATTTTTCTAGTCTACATACATAATACACAACAAAATTATCCATACATACAGTTATTGTTCAACTACGGCGTGTAAGTGCATTTTAGATTAATACTTTCATATCACAAAAACATCCCAATCATTTAATAAGTTCAATTAATTGTTAAAAACATTACACTTTATCAAACACACACATACAAAATAATCACTCATGTTCAAATATGAGGAGCAATATAATAGTTATTTATGTACCTAGTCAGTAAAGTGATACTTTATTGAACGAGTCTGAGATTATGAGCCGAGTAGTAGATTTCATCCGGTGCACTTAGTAAAAATCTGAGTATTTCCTCTTGTGAAAGAGTTTTGGACTTTTTTGGAATATGATTTCTTCCTTTTTGTTTTAAAAATGCCGTAAGTTTTTTATATTTACCAATGTCCACATCATTTTTTACTAAAAGGGTTGCTTTCACCATGGAGTAATACGACCACATTGAAGAAGGAGAATACTCTTTGGATAAATCGGAATAAATACGCCAGTACGACGTTTTCACTATATTTTTTAATTCCGTGTTTCTCACACCACTTTATGAATGTGTCATACTGACGATTGTATTTCTTTACTGATTTTTGTGGTAGAATTTCGAAAGACGTCTCCAATGACTTCTTCTGAATTTCAGGCGGCGTGCACTCAATGTTTCCGTCCATTATTTTTTAATTAATAATTCTCGATTACACTTTAACTGTAGAGCCGAGTCAGCGAGACACACGATTTTTGTTTAATGTCATCTAGTCATGGCTATGTCGATAAACATTTGCGGCAGGTAAAATACTTTATTTCATACTGTGTCAAATTCCAATACTTTACGTCAACAGTTTCAATCCGGGAAAACACAAAAAACGGCCGGTCCGGTAAAGTGTTGCTATTGAAAAAAAATGTAATCATTTAAATTCTTACCAAATCTAAAAAATAGGCCAACATAACTTCTTCCGTAATTTTCATCACATTATTTTCTGCTTTCCATTCACAAAATTGGCTGAATTGTTTTTGATACCTTTCACCAGACTTAATAGGTATTAATTTCGCACACGCTTCTTCAGATTTTCTTTTACAATTACTGGAGGATTAACAATTTCTGGGAAATTTGCATAAGAATTCATTTTGACACAACAAATTATTTAAACAAATTAAACATTTGCCAAACAACCGTTGCTAATCATGGTACGAAAATGTAACTATTTCAATGTTTCTTTAAAACGCAATTTGATACAGAATGAAATAAAATACATAACGACATTCGTCCGTGAACACTTTTTACAGTACTCGTTTCGAATTTCAAATTAAATTAAATGTCTCACTCATACTGTAAAGTATGTGTTCCCGGACTTGTAACGTTAATTACTATTATTGTACAGTTTTGCGGCAGGTAATAGTATATTACATAACAAGAGTTGTAAGTCATATATTACGTACGAGTGGAAAATGTTGCGCACGAGCCGTTAGACGAGTACGTAAGTGACTTACAGCTCGAGTTGTGTACTATACTTTTTCTACTTCCATTCATTATAATTTAGAAAACTTTGCAATATTGAGGTTATGTTTCACTATTAAAACACTTCGCAGCATTGAATACATGCTAGTTGCTTAATTTCTTAAGTTTTGTAATAATAATGGTTACGTAATATATTACGTGCTAGTTTTTTCTTCATTACGTGCATGTTTCATAATGCCATGGTTACTAATCAACAAATGATTGCGTTATTGCCAACTTACTACTATGGGTGCAGAAAAAGTACTTTACCTACCGCAAATTTTACAGTTAAATAAAGTGTTTGTTTACTTCCGGAAATCACTATGGTAATGCATGGTTTTACTGACGGTTGGCGATAAAAACTTTTATTTTACTATAAAATTTGCGGCAGGTAATAGTATACCATATAACAAGCACATAATGAAAACTATTAATCATGAGAATGAGGTTTACGGAACGAGCCGCAGGCGAGTGGAGTAAATCATTCGAATGATTAATAGCCATTATGTGCGAGTAGAATATTATACTTTATCCACAACCACAAAATGTGTATTTTTTTTGCTTACTGCAAGTTAACATCATAAAAATGACAATTCGTTAAAGCATTTGACAAAAAAATCACTATTTATTAGAAGTAATTATTAAGAATGATAGAAGGTATTGAAGCTACATCTAAATTTACATTTTTATTTGAAACATCTAAATTTACTGATTTAGTGCAACCGGCTGATGTAGCTGTTAGATTTTGAGTTGAAAATTTTTCTGGCTGTTTCTTTTTTGTTTTTTAAGGAATCGTTTATATAACCTTCTGCAACCACAGTTGACTTCCGCCCTCCATGTCGCTTTAGGGCTGTGATATCTCCACCAGCATCAACCAAGATGGTAGCTGAAGTTCTCCGAAAGCTATGACCCGTATACTGCTCAGGATTTGGGATTTTCAAAAAATTGGCAATATCTCTTCCCATTTTTGTAAATTTATTAATTCCAATTCGCTGCTTTGTACACTTTCCATTTTGAAAATTTAGAAAAAAATAATCACCTTTTATCTGATTTCGGATGCAAACATATTTTTTTATAATGTTGTAAAAATTATCAGTCACAGTAAATTTTCTAACAATTTTAGTCTTGGTGGTGGGCACCTTCACTATATAGCACGAATTAAGGTCTTCTAGGTCCTTAATTTTCATGTTGTATAACTCATTTGAACGACAGGCACCCATTATTCCCATAATTAATGCAACCTATAGAAAAAAACCACTGTATTTTTTCACAAAATGTGTAATTTAAAACTTACTTTTGTTGCAAGAAATTTTTCATCGGGAGCACTTCTAATAAAGTTGTTAACATTTTCAGGAGAAAAGGTATTGGCCTTTTTAGGCGTGAATCCTTCATTTTGTCGCTTCAAATAAGCTTGCAGTTTAGCAAAGGTTCCAATATTGATATTTTCATAGATTTTTACTGCACTTTTTAGCATAGAGTATTTCTGCCACAATGAAGAACAGTTGTATTTTTTGGACAATTCTGTAAAATATACCAATACTATTGATTCCGACGTAGAATGTTCGTTTTTCTCTCTTTTCCACTCACGAAATGCGGTGTATGTATCTTGATACAGATTACGCGACTTTTCGGGCAACAAGTTGATTGAAGCAATTTCAGCGGCTTTTCTTAATTCCGGGGATGTTAAATCACACTCTGTTTCTAAATCCATATTCTTTCTTACACTCGAATCACAAGAGTAACACACAATTACGAATCAATTTCTAATGAAATTGATGTTTGTTTACTAGACGTCAAATTTGTTTAACATGAGATATCCTGATTTTGTAGTTATTTATTATTATTGAATAGATGAGCAGTGATAAGTCAAAATATTATTCACAGGTTACATAACCTGTTAATAATGAATGTCATCCATATTGATCGTTTGCTTGTATAATTGAAACATTATAAAGTGGTTGTGGATAAAATACTTTATTGTACAGTTAAATAAAGTTTTTGTTTACTGCCGGAAATCACTAGAGTAATGCATGGTTTTACTGACGGTTGGCGATGAAGTTTTATTATCATAATTTATATATTAGAATTGTTCTTGCGTTTTTACTTGTTGCTTCATAAAACTCGTATATAATAACAATACGAATATAAATACCATAGAATAAATAAATATACTACAATAATATAAATAAATAAAATTTATATTTATTTATTATAAAATTATATTTAATTTATTACATAAACTCGGAACATAATCATGTAAATTTATATATAATAAATTTTTAGTTATTTTAAATTTTTTTCCGAACTAAACAGCATATGTAAGAATATATTTCTTTTTCTGATGATGGTTCAAATGAACCGAAACTAGTCCGAAAAATAAAAATTATAACCTGGCTGGAAGTACTATTAATATATTACCCCTACAACCCTTAATAAAAGTTCATTATGAGAAAGGTGTATCATTTATTTGCCATTGTAAGTTGAACTTACCGCCCTGGGAATAAAGCTTGCAAATGAAAGAAAATTACCGATCGGGTAAAAATACATTTAAGAACATTTAGAGAAGATAACGAAATATGTTCAGAAGCTTCAAATGAGATACCAACGCTGAAAATGCTTCAAATGAGATACCAACGCCCAAAAATGCTTCAAATGAGATTCCAAAGCCCAAAAATACTTCAAATGAGATACCAACACCCAAAAGAGCTTCAAATAAGATACCATCCTTCAAATGAGAAACCAACAGCCAAAAGTGCTTCAAATAAGATAAAATCGCCTGAACATGCTTCAAATGCTATGAACCATGGTTCACACATTGATTACGAATTCAGAAGAGCAAAAGGAGTACCTATTTAATCTGTAAGTAGTCATCAACAGCAATTCCCGAATGCCAAGTTGAAATAGATTTAAACCTGACCTTGACCACGTTTTGAATTTAAAATATTTTTCACATGAGATATGTTATTAGAATGTTAAGCGGACCCTACACGATCAATATTTTTTTAACGTCAATATATTGCACAGTATTATAACTTGGCCAATCCGCACGGTGCAATAGGACCTAAAGGGGTACCTGGCGGTGTCAGTTGCAACCGCAACATGTCTCTACTTACTATGAAAATCCATATTTTTGCTGTTTATCAATAGATATTACTTCAACAAACAAAATACGTGCGCAGTTTACGTCATTACTTAACTTGTGTTGTGTGTAAATAAGTAATATATATATAAATAAGTAATATAATAAAGTCGTGCGAGATGGATTCCGATAATCCATTTGGTAAGTAGGAATAATTACTGCGTGAAACCCAATATTGCTTAAACTCTTAGTGATATGTGAACTGTAAGAGTGATAAATAGAGCGTAAGATGTTTGAGGATTCTGCCCAAATAATCTTTGTCATAACCCTTTGAAATTTGTGTACGCACTGGGTGGCAAAAATTGATAAAAAAATAATTTGTTTTCTGTAGATTCTTAGATAATGATGGAATTCCTCCAATGACTTTTTATAGCAATGCAAAGGAATTATCCCGAAAAATAACTTTACAGGATGCAAATGCAGCAATATTTGCATTGCCTGATTCGGACGTAGAAGATGAAATGGAAAATATAAACGAAATGGATATTGAACAGTTAGATGAAGATAATATTTCATTTTCTCAATTATTTTAACAAAATTCAAAATTTAAAAAAAACGACAAAAAATTTATTGGAAGCGAGATGTGTTTGTTCCGCCAAACGTGTGGTGTTTCTGGGATAATATATCGTTCGATTGTTTACCAAGGTTCTAGTACTCTACCTCCTCCTTTGCAAGAAACATATTCAGTTTGTAATTTATTTATCAAATAGAATTCCAGAGCATAGGGGTCATAAACTATTTTGTGATAACTATTTTACATCGCTATTGTTACTGCAAGAATTCTTAGACAAAGGTGTTTTTATGGCCCGAACCTTACTCTCGAATAAACTAAATGTCGTCTAATGAACTAAAAAAAGTGGATGTGGTAGCAATGATTCATTAGTTACAAAGGACAAGAAGATAGTAGTACTTCGATGGTATGACAATAAATCCGTGAATATGGCATTAAATTTTGTAGGTATTGAACCAGAAAATGAGGTGAGAAGATAGGATAAAAAGGAAAAAAATATGTAATGGTGAAACGTCCAGCAATTATATGTTTGTACAGGGTGATTCATTAAAGGTGGCCACCGGCCTTAGCTCGGAAACCGTATATCTTAGAATTTGGGGGAAAAAATTCTTATCACATAATCGGCCAAAAGAAAATCCGTAAAAACATTTTTAAATGCTTAGCTTTCCGCTAGGTGGCGCATTTAATCATTTGCATAATTAATTTGCGTTTTTTACAAAATATTACCTCATTAAGGCTATTGAAAATTATCAAAATTAGAAACTACTGTACTTGGTTTACAATTTTTGGTTAAGTCATTTTTTTCTATCACCTAGTTATGTGGTGGGGGAAGTATACTTTTGTTTACAAAAAATGGTCTGTAACTTCCGTATACCTTAACCGATTTTCACAAGCTTAGGCTCAATGGTAAGAGTATTAGAAGTTAATTACAAAAATAAATAACATTAACACATTTAATCTATGCGCTGGCAACTAGAGGGCGTTATGTAACACTTAACCCTATTTATGTATTTTTCTCACAAGTAATACCATAAGTGATGGCAATTTACTCGAATAAATTTTGTTTTTGCATGAAAGTTTGTTGCTTAGCGATTTTTATGATAGCAACTGTCACGAAAATTTTTCTATCAGTTGCTCGAATAAAAATCGCAAATAAGCATCAAACTTGAATGTACTAAAAACAAAATTTATTCCGATTTAATTGCCATCACGAATGGTATTTGGAAAGACTTTAAAAATAGCATTCACATTTATTATTATTTGAAATAGGAATGAGAACAATTTTATTTATTAATAGTACAATTTAAATTATTACAGTGAAATGTGCAATTATTATAAATATTAACATTTTCTTTTGCTGCTTGCGTAATTTGCGATGATGTTGTTGTACTGTAAGTATGAGTATCTGTTTTCCGTAAACCATCTACTAACTGCGCATGATGTTGTGAATTTAACTGAAGGTACGGTTTAATTGATGATGTATTTGAATGTCCTGACATTTTTATTACTTGATGTTCACTTATTCCTGATTTTGTTAGATTTGAAATTGCTGATGATCGATTTGAATGGTTTGATATGTTTATGTGTTTAATGTCAAGTCCAATTTTTTCAGCACCAACTTTAGTCAATTTCGAAATTTCATTTATTCCGACAGGCATGTTTTTATACCATCTTTTTGCGTCAATCGAATTCCAATTAGGATTAACCGTTAAAAATAATCTGTCAGTCATTATATGCTTTGGTCGTTTTTCTATTAATTTTTTTAAACAATCTTACGGGGCAAATATCTGGATCACTCTGATTTGTAGCAAGCCATTTACTATCTGACAGTTTTTTATTTCCACCTTGACATGTTTTAGAGAAAATTGCATTATATTCTATTCTTCCTGTTAAACTGCCATCATTGTTTCTTTCTTCTTTAAAGTAGTGTAGCAAGCAACTTGCGCTCTCACCACCTCTCAACGCAAGTTGATAAGCAGCAATTTGAAAAAATTTAATTTGTAATCCTAATGGTGTATTTTTATCCCAAGACTTTGCTATTGCAACTATTTGTTCTGATGTTAGAGTACTTGCACTTACTTTTCTCTTATCGGGTATTCTTTGTAACTCCCGGCGCACAGTGGTTCAGAACGCGAAAACTTTACTCTTTAGTTTTAACAAATTTTATATTAAAAGTTGAGTAAGTTTATGCTTTTAGGTATGCCGAATCTGAAAATATGCATCAGAATTTATCAACCCTAACCCAGAAATTCAACCCTTAAATGGGAAAAATTGATATAACTTAATAGAAGTTCGAACAATATTTTTTATACAAATTAGACAGTTTAGTTTGCAAATTCGAAGTATTTGTTCAGAAAAGCACCCCTTAATGCATTGACTTTAACATGTTTAGTAGTATGTACTGGGTTAATAAAAAAACAATTTTCAAAACATCCTCAAATTATATTATAGAATTTTTGTCCAAAATACAAAATTAAACCTTTCTGCGTCAGTAAAATGTTTTTAATGATTTTACACATGAATATCAAACTCCTTAGTCAAAACAAAAATTTAAAAGAAACAATTACATTTTATATTTTATGAATAATTAATCAGAATCGGAAAAATAGTCAGATGATATATATAGTGCATTTACTAACTCTAAAATATCCGAATCAAATTGCCGTTTTCTAGAATCAGTCAAATGTTGTAAGCTTAAATATGGATCAGAACTTAATATTAATCGACAAAACAAGTCCTCATTTGTATGCTCCCTTGATGATTTTCTCGTAAAATGTGTACGAAACTTTTTCACATCTTTGTTTTTTGCTTCCTGGGCTTCTTCTGACAATTCACCAATGGGTAAAATTGCGTTATGACCGAAGCCCCATGAAACAAAATTTTATGGACGGAAGTAGGCATATAATACCAATTATATAATTCAACATATTTTTGTGCGGTATCTAAACAATATTTTCGAAAATTATTTACATTAATGTCTAGACCACTATTTATTGTTTTTAAAATTACTCCAAATTTGATTCCAGTTATTTCAGATGACAATTTAGGATTTGCAAAAAATCGTCTAGCTGTATTGATATCATTTGTTGTACCAAATCCTGATTTAGGAATATCAACAATAAGTCCCATTTTTTCGCGAAAAGAGTTTTGAATAGTTCGTTTCCTAGTTTCTAGTTTAGGTTTGTCTGCTTGTGTAACTTTCCACGTTTTTATATGTAATCTATATGCTATGTGTAACAAGCACTCGAAAAATCTTATGTACGCATGTAAGACAGATAAGCCAAACTGAAATGTTTCTGGTTTTTCAGGAATATTTTGTATGTATTCCAAATTCTTCATTTTTGATATTGTTGTATCGCATATATAACATCTCATCCCAGAGGAATCAGCAAGAGCATTACATATTTTACCATCAACCATAGTTAATTCCAGCACAAATTTTATTGTGCATTTATCAGACACAAAAGGTTTCAATAAATCGATTTGGTTAGATATATATAATTTTTCATTTTTAGCGATGTCTTCAGTTTCACGTATCAATTGCATTCTTAAAGGTCTGCAAAATTTGACAGAAGATGGTCGAGGATTTTGCCAGAATACACGATTTTCATTGTCAATTAGCCTTAATGGCACTAAAGAAGTCATAAATATGCTGTCATCTTTTACACCTTCACTTTCAAATTTTTGTTTATATATGGAAAACCCAGAACTTCCATCAAAGCCCCACTTGCAAATCAAGGTTAAGTTTGCATTTTCAGGTTCCACCACTATTAAAAGACTTTCACAAGTTTTATTTAGTAAATTTTGCAAACGCACTTCACATGATTGCTCAGATATTGTAATATTTTCAGGATAAAACGTCTTTTTTGCTTGTAGAACAGCGTGGTAACTTGGATATAATTTGCAACCACGTTTTAAAGCTGTTGCTCTAATAAGTATATATTGCTGCTTCGTAAAACCACCCGAGATAATAAATGACAAAGCCTCTTCAGGTGTCATGGCATTTTGTTCTTGTTCGGGACTCCTCCATTTTTCCATTATACGTTTGCTTCTACTTGGTGTAGTTGAAGTACTTTCAATTATTAAATCGGCAGCATTAATATCTCCACTTTCTCGTACTTTCATTGCAGTAGCATGCACAAGTTCTTCCACCGAAGTACTTTTTCTGAGCTGCTGGGTTTTACGCCTTTTTATAACAACAGAACTATCAGTAAAACCCTTTGAAGGACGACCTCGAATACCCGAAGCCGATGGTCGATCGCAGTAAATGGATTCAGGAATCTCTTCTTGTAGCCAATCATTATGTTTTTTTATAAAAACACTTGATGTTCTATTGGACGATTTCCAATATTGAAAATATCTTGGAAAAAACATATGTTCAAGCCAATACAAAATATTTATACTTGATTTATCTACTTCGGTAAGCCCGTATGTGTACAACTTAAAAAAAAAAAATGGTGTGGAGTCGTATTTAGGTTGTTTATGGTTGTATATTAATTTCTTTGTTGCTACCGGTTTCTGGCCTAGACCTTCCTCAGGGAAATCTATAAATTATAAACATAAAATTCCTATTATACTAGTTATATTATGGTGTGATATCATGTTCTGTTGTGTATAAAATTTAATTTAACAATTTTTATATATAAATGTGATAAATAAAATGATGCTACATTATTTATAGAATGTGTAATAATAAATTTTATAACTAAAATAAAAAATATTGATGATATTCTGTTATTTTTTTAGAAGTTGGGTTTGGCCATTGCCACGTGGATTTAGGTTATGTTATGTCTCTGTTATTTTATGTTATTCTTTATCTTAACTTACTTGGTGGGGTGCTGGTTGTGTAAAATATTGAATGTTCTGTTTGTGCTGTATTATTTTCCTGCTGTGTAATTGTTGATGCTGTAGGATAAAACTGTATTCCAAAGAACTAAAGCTTGAATATACATGTGCTGTGTTCTGATCACTATATTATTAAATTTCATTGCCGTGTATGTATGGTTGCATATTAGCTGAATGGCTGTAATTTTTTGAAAATCGGATCTGTTTCCAAATATATAAGGGATATTATGTTCTGGTCGTGTTTTGCTTTTTCAATTTTATAATTTTCAAGAAGTGTAAGTTTATATGATTTCCGCTCCTGATGTATTAGTGTAATGTTATCCGGGTTATTGCATGTGTGACTGTTGAATTTCAGGGGTCATCCAAAGTTGGATGTTGTATAGTTCCTTTTGTGTTTATTTATATCATTTATATATAAAAATTGTTAAATTAAATTTAATACACAACAGGACATGATATCAGTCCTTAATATAACTAGTTTAGTAAGAATTTTATGTTAATAATTTATAATTTTTCCTCAGGAAGGCCTAGGACCGAAACCGGTAGCAACATAGAAAATAAAAAATATATTAAGGAAGCACATTTTCTATATATACCCATTTTCAAAATAACTATTGCAACAAAAACACAATCTTTTACAACGTCACAAATTTCGAAAATAGCGCACAGAATACTCTGCATACAGGTTCTACTCAAAGTTGAGTTTCAACTGATCGGGTACCAAGCGGCATTTTCTTTTATATTTTCTGAATAGGCAAATATTGGCAGCCAATTTTCTTGAATTTACAAAGCCAAATAGTCAGTTTAAGTATAAATGAGAAAATTTCCATGTAGGGTTGTGTAGAACAAAACGTAATCCTCTACTTAAAGCAAATTTTTATAATCCGATTACATGTTACAAGCAATTAATTTTCTTGTACCAGGTAAACATTATCCAATAATAAGTAATGCCACTTAATAATACACTTAGCAATGTATAACAATATTATAATGGCATCAATAAATAAGCGCATTTAATTGTGGTACAGCCTTTTTAATTACACCCTAATTTCTATACGCAGCAACGTCTCAATTTTACTGAACTTTGAAAGCAAATGTAGAAAAACTTATGCTAATAAGATGCATATTATTAACATCATCAAATAGAGCAACTATTCAAGATTAAAGTACTGCAATTTTAACTTTGTACGAAGAAGTTGAAAATTTGATTTTCGATCGCGTTTTTTGCGTTCTGAACCACTGTGCGGCGCTTCGCATTTCGTGCATCCCTGGCTTTCTTGAAACGAATATCGGTGAATGGTTCAACATTAATATTAAAATTTGTATAATACATCTCCTGCACTATTTTGGCCGAAATATTCCAGAATTGAGGCAAGAGTTTCTACTGATGTAGTTGCTAACAACTCTTACTTTCTATCCGCGCAAAATTCTTTAAATTGCTTCCAGACACACTTTAAACATAAGGTTTTATCGTCAAAAACTGGAACTGAAAAGCTTTTGGTAAACATTTATAGACCGGAAGTGGATGTTTACTCGAGACGTTTTTTTGTTTTTTGGTGATATTTTTCTAAATATGAAAAATTTTAAAAAACGGTTCAAACAAAAGTTGAAGAGAATAAAAAACTAAACAAGTATTATTTAAACATACTTTTCATAAAAATTTTAATTTTCGAGAAAAAAAAATTAAAACTGAAAATTTAGATATTTTTTGCCAATTGCTCATTAACTGTTAGAGTTACAGGAAAATTATATAATAAATAATTGTAGAGAATTAGAAAGTGAATAAATTATTAAGAATAGCCTCTTTGCGTAAATCTCATAGTTTTCGAGAAAAATATAGGGAAAGTACTATGATGGTCACATCACCATTTTTTAAATTTTTTTAAGTGTTGGTTCACCCTGTAAGGTGTAAATGAAAATATATGGCTAAAGTTACTTTTAGAAAAAATGTCGTAAAAACAAATGACAACAATATTTATTAGCATAATTAAAGAAAAATAATAAAACTTATTACCCATAACAGAAATTTACAAAACGCTGAAATTTCTAAAAGCACCCATTATCTAGTTATTTTAGAAACTAAAAATGTTTCCCTTTATTTGCTGTATCTACACAAAGTCAGTCCTTCTAGAGTGAAATTTTATCCTAGATTCCTTAAAATTTCTTCAATGGTTTTATATGGATAAGCTGTAACATTACGAGTATGTCAAACTATTTTCCTGGGCGATGTTGTAAAAGTAATCAAGTCACCTTTGGAAATGACATTTCTGTTTTGTGATTGTTTATTTATAATTTGTTGTTGCTGTCAAAGTTAATTTGAACGTTTGAAAAATCACTTTATTATAATGCTTTATTTTTCAAATGAAGAAGCATATGATATGCTAGCAGTGTATTTTGAAAGTCTACAAAATGCAGTCTTTGCTGAAAGAGAATATGGGTTACGATTTCCTGAAAGACGGCGTCATTCAAGAAAAGTTTTTAAAAGACTGGCAGAACGATTACGAAAAACTGGCAATGTTCAACCTATTTCAGTAAGAAATAGGGTACGTAGAAGACAAAATGAAGAAAATGTTATTAACGTCTTGGCATTCGTTAACGCTGAACCACGTTCAAGTATTAGGGAAATTGCAAGAGATCTAGAATTAAATTATTCTTTGGTGAATAGAATACTAAAAGAACATAAAATGCATCCTTACCATGTTGTTTTACATCAAGAGTTAAAAGACATAGATTTTGATCGACGACTAGATTATTGCAACTGGTTAAAAGGAATGTTAAATGATAATCAACAATTTCTATCTGCAATATTATAGACGGATTAGACTACATTTTCAAGCTCTGGTAAAATTAGCTGGAGCATAAATGTGTTGTGTGGTATTTTAAATAGGAAGATAATAGGACCTTTTTTCTTTGGAGAAAAATTAACAGGCCAAAGGTACTTAGATTTTTTAACTAACGATTTGCCCATCCTCCTAGAAGACGTTCCTATTCGTAACAGATTAGACATGGGGTATCAACAAGATGGCTGCCCAGCACATTTTACCGCAGGTGCCCGAAATTATTTAGATATTGTATTTTCAAATAAATGGATTGGAAAGGGAAGTATTTTTCCATGGCCAGCAAGGTCACCAGATCTTACGGTTTTAGATTTCTTTTTATGGGGTAGAATTAAAGATTTGGTTTTTAAAACACGTCCAACTACACGTGAGGATATGAAAGAAAGGATTCGGCAAGCAGTAAGAGGTATTTCTGGTGCTGAAATTGAGACCAGTGTCAATTCCACTATAAAAAGACTGAATTTGTGCATAGCAAATGATGGGAAACATTTTGAGTACCTAAAATAACTAAGTAATAGGTGCAGTTATCAATTGTAGTTTTTTGTATTTTTTTTTTCATTAATTATGTTAATAAATATTGTGCCATTCGATTTAACTTGATATTTTTTTTAAATGTAACTGTAGCAGTATGTTTTCACTTACAACTTACAGGGTGATTAACACTTCGAAAACAACGAAAATTTAAAAAATCAAAATATCTTTGGAATGACAAGAGATATCAGTTTGCGGTTTTGACGAAACAATATGTAATTTCATTTTCTTTTTTATAAGCTGCTTCGAGTTATATCATTCCATTTGATATTTCTGAGAAAATACATAAATAGGGTTAAGTGTTACATAAGTGTTACTCTAGTTGCCAGCGCATAGATTAAATGTGTTAATGTTATTTATTTTTGTAATCAACTTCTAATACTCTTTCCATTGAGCCTAAGCTTGTGAAAATCGGTTAAGGTATACGGAAGTTACAGACCATTTTCTGTAAGCAAAAGTATACTTCCCCCACCACTTAACTGTAGGTGATAGAAAAAAATGAATTAAGCAAAAATTGTAAACCAAGTACAGTAGTTTCTAATTTTGATAATTTTCAATAGCCTTAATGCGGTAATATTTTGTAAAAAACGCAAATTAATTATGCAAATGATAAAATGCGCCACCTAGCGGAAAGCTACGCATTTTGGTTGTAGTATCAAGCAGATATGGAAAGAGAAGGAATAATAAAAAAAGGCAGGATGGATTTGCTGGAGTTTACCCTGACGATGGTAGGAGGGTTGGTATTTTCTAGTTGCCAAAACGCCGAAGTGGTAAGATATGATAACCTTGGCCACTGGCCGGCACATATAAATGGCAACGAACAGCGCTGCAAACTCGAGACATGTGAACGCCGCTCGTGAATACAGTGCGAAGTGCCTCTTCGCTTGTCTAAATTTACGAATTGTTTCAAAAAATTTCATATTAAATAAATTATGTTTGTGTTTATGTACGATACTCTAAGATTATTAGAATAAATGTACGTTTTCATTTTTAGCATGAGTTCAAATTTGGTATTTATGGTCTTAATAAGCTCCCCAACAATAATAATTAACAAAAAAATGTTCTACTACCCTTTATAAAAAGACATTTTTCATCACCGAAAATATGAGTTCCGTCACTAGTGAGAGAAAATTCCATAACGTTAACTTTCGTCACTAAAGACGAAAGTTACCTACACATTTTCCCGTCCGTCTAGTTGCCTACTGTCACTATTTCGTGTCATTATTAAACGTCAGTTTGTGAGTTTGTGTTCGCAACTTCATCATATCATGATTTTTGATTCAGAAATTGATTTAGATATTCCCAATACTTCACCAGAAATAGTAAATCAAGCTGAGAAGACCTATGCGGATTTATTATCAGGAAAATCGAAAAAGAGGTTTGAAGAAATCTATGCAAAATTCATGGAATGGAAGACAGATCGCGTAAATTCATATTCTGAAACTGTGTTGTTTGCATATTTTGCAAAATTGTCGGAAAATTTGATATTTAAATCATAAGTAATTTAAATATGATCTGTAGTTTTTTAATTCAAAATAAAGAATTATATATATTTTTTAAGTTTGTTAGTATCATAGGTAAGCTGGTAGAAAAAGTATAGTGTTTAACTCGTCAAAAACATTTTTTTAAGCTCGCGAACTGTTCTCTCGCTTAACCCATCTTTGGCCAACGGTGCGTATACGCACCATTTCAAAATGCACCATTAATTAATAACTTTCTATGATATAATTCAATTTTTTGTTGGTGCTTCTAAGAGTAAACACAATAAACTTAATTTACATGTAGATTAAATAAATTTTTCCCATTAGTTACTACTGAAAATATTTTATTGAAAAGTCCTATTTTAAGAAGGATTTACTCGGGTTTATGCAAACATTATTTACAATTTCCAGATAATGTAATTTTAAGTGCTAATTGCCTGAATTCCAAGTAAACACATTAAGCATTATGGTAGAAGTGATTGAAACAGATATAAGATTTGCTGGAAAAAGATAATGACCCTTAATCCTTCGTGGTGCGTATACGCACCGTTGGCCAAAGGAGGTATACCTGCTATATATAAGGATCGACATTTTTGCATACTGTTCATTGTAATTTGTATTCTTATTACGCAAACTACATCAGTGAAATTAGTGAAGATATTATTATGTCTAAATTTAAGGCTTTTTAACCCAACGTGAATTAGTTGAAGAATTGGAATGGATGCTGGACGAGATTGAAGATAGCAGAAAACAAGGTCAATAAGAGGTTTATGCAGTTCGGTGTATTTTCCCAGAAACTTTCCATAGAGGAGCAACAGCAGAAAAAAAAAACGAATTTGGTTTAGGAGGGAAAGTTGTACTGGATTTGCTATTTACAATTAGTGGAGTCTCCAGATAACCACAAGATATTTTTTGATAATTTCTTTATCTCATACAAATTGATGAAGGAACTATCAAAAACGACGGGGACAATCCGGGATAATCGCATTGCAAAATGTACAATAAAGGCAATAAAGTTATCCATAAAGAATCTCGCTGCAGTTATGATTGTGCACAAGATGCGACTACAGGGATTGTTGTCACAAGATGGAACGACAATTCGGTAGTAACACTTGCCAGTAATATCGACGCAGCCAATACAACAAGCAAAAAGGTATGACAGGAAACAAAAAAAGGAAGTCAATATCCTACAGCCGAAAGTGATTACAGAATATAGCAAATTCATGGGTGGCGTAGATCTCCACGACAATGGAGTGGCGAATTACCGCATCAAGTGTCACGGCAAAAAATGGTGGTGGCCGCTGTTTACTACTACAATAAACAGAATGCTGGTAAACAGTTGGAAGATTAGCCAACGGAAGCAAAATTAGTCAACTGGATTTTAGATCTCATATTGTTACAAGGCTCTTGGCAGTAAAAGATCCATCATTTATAACGGTAGCAGTGCTATTGGAAGTGCGCAAAGATAATATTGGACATGTAATTATTGTGCATGAAACGAAAAAGCTGCTAAGATGTAAAGTGTGCCAATCAAACATAATTTATATGTGCAAAAAATGAAATGTGCATCAGTACTCAGAATGTTTTAACAAATATCATATTTAATTTTATATACCCCTATTCGCCAACGGTGCGTATAGGGACCACTCAAATTTTTGTATAGCAAATTTTTTTTTGAAAAAATTTTATTAAAACTTTCTTGATGAACACCATTCTAATGCGTTTTATTTAAAACAAATCTAAAATATCATCTATTTCTATGCTTGGCCAAAGATGGGTTAAAAAGAATGTTACTTTCGTCACTAGAACAGTATACTATTTTTTTTTCAAATTTATAAATCAAAGTCTGAAAGGGTTTTTGCTCAATAAATTAGTTCGCAGGTGAAATGAATTTTCTTTCTTCATCTTTTTCCTTAGTAGCCAACCCAACACTGTTAACACAGAACTGAACTAGTATTGCGCAATATTGCCAACAGACGAGGCAACTTTTACTAGATTGTGTGATATTTTTAATAAGTGGTTATAATTAACTGTTATTTTGCTGGATTGAGGTTATTTGGAATAAACACTATGTGGCTTTATTCATACTGATCTTAAAACAGTTTACACGGATTGATATTTTATGACATGTATTTATATCTAATCCAATTATTTTTGCTGCAGATTGTGTCCATTAGCCAATTTCATTTATACCAACTGGCATATTTTTAATCCAAGGACTATTTGTGTCTTAAATAATAAATAAATAAACGGTCTTTTTTAATTCTAATTTAATTTTAGTTTTGATATAAGTTTTTTTAAATAGCCGAACTGGACAATTATCAGGATTTTCCTTATTTGGAGCAAGCCACTTAGTTTTTAAAATATGTGTTGTTTTTGAAAATATAGGGTTATATTCGAGTCTTCCTGATGGTATTCCGGCATTACTAATTTCATCTTTGAAATATTGAATTAAAGTTCGGCAAGCTTCACCGCCCCGCCAAGCTAATTCCACTGCTATAATGTGATGCAGTCCGTTTGGACTATTTTCTTTCCAGCACTGAATAATACTTTTTGGTTCTTCGGATGTCAAGGGTACACAAGACATTTTCCTTTCTTCCAGGCTATCTTCTAGTTGTTTTCTTTTCGTGTTTTTCGCATTTCTAGCAGCTTGAAATAGTATTTTTGAATGGGTCAAAAGACCGCCTATATTCGTTATATTTTTCTTGAATTAATTTTTCTGTATCGTATTTCCTTGTATTCGCTTCCATCCGTTTTTCGCATATTGAAAGCCCAATCAGTGAGTTATCAGCAAGTTGTTCATTTGATGTATTTTCTTCAAGGCAGTAATTACGTTTTTTACAAAATTCGAAGAACTGTTTCCAGACGTATTTTTTTGACCGCGCGGTATTTTGGGGCGTTTGTGCTTCCACATTCTTTTTTATTTCACTTAAACTAAATTCTCCAAACTGTTTTGGATTCATTTTAAACACTTTTACACGTTAATGTAAATGATGACAACAGCCAATAGCCAAGTGAAATACAAAAACGAAAACACTGAAAATTATCAGATATAATGTCCCAAGGGCAATGATAATCCGCGATAATTTTGACTAAACCCCGAAAGTGTGTTGCTTAGTAATTAATTACTTAAAGCAACACACTTGAGGGAACAAGTATCGGTTTATTGAATTTGTATTTTTGTGCCCTGTTATTTTTATTAATTGTTGTTCACCCACTCCGCTCTTAGTTGTTGATCTGTTAGAGTGATTTGTAATTTTATTATTTTTGGTATCTAACCCAATTGCTACAGCAGCAGATTTTGTCCATTTAGAAATAGTGTTTTTCCCAAGTGGTATATTAACAAACCACAAATCCTCTTCTGTTTTCCAATTACGATTTGGTGTTAAAAACAATCTATTGGTTTTTATATTCGCGCTTCTTTTTGAAATTAATTTATGGAACAGTCGAACCGGGCACTTATCTTTATTTAAATTTTCAGTAAGCCATTTACTATCTGCACAAATCTTTGCTCCCCCTTGGCATGTTTTATTAAATATAGAATTATATTCAATTCTTCCAGTCAGAGGCCCGTCATTAGCTCTTTCAACGTGAAAATAATCAATTAAACAATCAACAGCTTCTCCGCCTCTCCATGCTAGTTCTACTGCGGCAATGTGGTAAAATTTTCGCTGCAATCCTTCTGGTGTATTTTCATTCCACAATGTTATAATTTTATTATGTTCTTAGTGGTACTGAACTAACTTTACGTTTGTCTGTCATAGATTGCAGTATTCGCCATTAGGCGTTACGAGCATCACGAGCTTGCTTAAATATGATGCTATTAAATGGATCGATGTTCATGTTAAATTCTTTATTATATTTAAAAGTTAAATAAATAATGAAAAACTATATTAAATGATATGTATGCTGCCAATATTTATTATTTAATTGAACTAAAGATAAACTTCTTAATTGCAGAGGGGGTAGTATTAAATATGTCTATATTAGAAAACTCATTCATAGCCTGGTCATCCCAACTAAAGGAGAATAATGCAAAAAATAGTTTTTGCGGTGGAATAAACAAAAGAGCTGATGCATCCGGAATTCAGTCTTGGAATGTGAAAATTTATTTGTGACTATTCCACTCCTATTGCATGTAACCAATGAAAATGAGGCATGTGATATTTTTTAGCCAATCACGTCAATTTATAAGTGAATAAACACCAAGTTGCTATTTATTCACCTGAATAAACCGAAGTTAGCTATAGTCTGTTCGTTGGATCTTTGGTCGTACGTCACAAATTAACGCTTCGAGAAACGACGAAGGCATTCAATCTGACAAAATTAAGCAAATGCGTTAGAAAAAGAACGCACTCTAAAACGTATATCTTCTAATGATAGACATACTCACAATTTGACGACATGAAAGTGATAATAGTGTGACAAAGATGGAGCGCTAAAGTGGTCGTCCGCCTTATATTCAGGCAAAAATGCAAACTTGAATCACGCGGTCGGCGCGGCGGTGTTTACCGTCCCTTTAATTTTATAACCTACAAATTTAGTTACATCCGTCAATTATTCGTGTCCAGTGAAATTAGTACAATTGTTATAATAGTTGAAGTGTTATTCGTGTGAAGTTTCAGTATTCTATTGAAAAATGCCGGGAAAACGATTAAGTTCGCAAGCGCAAACAATGGTGATCAAGCTTTTGAATTATTTTGAAGCCGAAAGGGTTAATTGTGGTCCCTTATTACCTGTTACGTCAGTGCGAGAGGTAAATTTCTTATTTAAATATGACTATGTTATGAATTAACCAACCGATGTATGTTTTCCAGAGAGTAGCCAGCGCATTAAAAATTAGCATCGGTACAGTGTCGAACATCAAAACACGCAGTAACAAAAACCCCATTCTTTCCTCGCTAGGGAAAGGAAGGCCCCGAAAAAGTCCAAAAACCAAAGATTTAGATGAACCCCTAAAAATGGCAGTTCGTAATACGATATACAATATGTATAAAGAAAGTAAGTAATAATAAAAATTTTAGCAGAAATAAATATTAATTACTCAAATATGTTATAGGAAAGCATGTAACACTAAGAACTCTTTCCAATGAGTTACAACAAAGTGAAATTTTACACATAGGCATTACGGCATTGAATAGTTTACTGTTAAATTTAGGATTTAAATTTAAAAAGGACAGTAACCGCAGGGCATTAATGGAAAAGAATGAAATCGCATCATTGAGAGCATTTCCTCCAATATTCGAAGAGATGTAATTTTTCTGGACGAGACTTGGATTTTCTCCAAGGGCACTGCTCAGAAGTCATGGCAAGATAGTTCGCTTAAAAGTGTTCGAAAAACAGAGGGCTACGATGGGAAAAGATTCATAGTTTTACACGCAGGAAGTAAAAGTGGCTTTGTGCTAGATGCAAATTTATTATTTGCATCGAAATCAAAACTGATGGATTATCATGGAGAAATGAACGGTGAAGAATGGATAACGGAGAAATTAATTCCAAATTGACAGGAACCATCTCTAATTATAATGGATAATGCACCATATCACAGCATTCAATTAGATAAATCGCCAACAGCAGCATGGAATAAACTGGACATTTCTAATTGGCTACAAGAGAAACATATCAATTTCGTTGCATGTATGTTAAAGAAAGAATTATTATATTTAACAAAGCTCCATAAGCCACCAAAAAAAAATATGTTATTGATGAGTTACTTCGCCAAAATGCCATGAAGTATTAAGATTGCCTCCCTATCATTGCGAATTTAATGCTATTGAACTTGTATGGGCAAGAGCTAAAACTTATTATAATAAATACATTGGTAGAGATGGTTTTGGTGATGTTAAGGTTATAGACATGTGGCAAGAAGCATTAAATCAATGCCTCCCTGAGTTTTGGGAAAATTGCACTAGGCATACAGACAACATAATAAAAGAATGGTACGACAGAGAAATTATTCTTGAAGAAGTTGAACCCACAATAATTTGCAATAACGATGATACTTCTAGCTATGATAGTAGCGATTCAGAATGAATGTAGTATGAATGAGTAAATTGAAAATGGAAAGAAAATGTGTGAGAGGGGATTGTAAAAGAGTGGCTGGAGCAAAGCAAAATAGGTGCATGAGAAGGTAAAAAAGGTGGAGAAACAAATCTGTATAGAAAATGGTGATGTTCATTTCATTTGTTCACTTTTCAATTCTCTTCAATTATTTGTTATATAAATTTCACGTAACTCCAATAGTTTTCAAAAAAATGTCAACATTTTCAATTTTTAATTTTTTTCTCGAAAGTTAATGATTTTATGAAAATATATTTTAATAAGCAAACATCCATTTCCGGTTTTTTAATGTTCACCAAAAGCTTTTCAGTTCCAGTTTTTAATGACAAAACCTTAAGTTTAAAGTTTCATCTCAATGGTATCATTCGTTTTTGAGATACAGCGCTTACCGACAGATAGACACACAGACAAACACACACACAGACAAATTTTTTTCTCCAGAAATCAGTGGATTGAACTCCGGGGACCTCAAAACGGATATTTCCGCAAAAAAATTCAAAAAAATCACGAAATAAATACTTCCCTTATATATTCTATAACATAGAAAATAAATAAATAAATACATAGGAAAAGCCAAAGTACCTGGAGGAGAATTGTTTGAGAAGAAGAGAGGACTACCTTGGCAAAGGCGGGGCGCGGAATGGAGGAAAGATGTAGAAAGAAGTGGGGGAGGGATATGAGAATGCGTGCTGTGTATATATAAATACTAAATAAATATATTTTTTTGATTTTATTCAATACCTGTGTTACCATTTTGTAGTTACTGCATTTTTCCTAAGCATGGCAATATATTTTTGTAGCTATTACCAAAGTTAAATTTATATCAAACATTTAACAATTATTTACATAGGGTGAAAATCTGACTAGGTAATATTTAACAATTCATACTGTGTTATGTTGATTAATAGATCATTAAGCGCACATCATAGATTTCGGACAACATTTTCATTCCCTTACTCTTTATACGATGCAACAATATGTATTTATTTTGAAGCCATTATAAGGGATATTTGGCAGACATTAACTGAAATAAACGTAAACAAATTTTAGTCAATATTATTGATGGCGTATGTCAGTTTTAAGTACATTTAAAAATGGAAAGTTTTGGTAGTGCTTCTACATCGAAAATAAATGCGGCGGTAGCAAGTTCTATACCGAAAAACACAACTAGAACAAGATCGTGTGTCTGGAAGCAATTTAAAGAATTTTGCGCGGATAGAAAGTACGAGTTGTTAGCAACTACATCAATAACTCTTGCCTCAATTCTGGAAGACTGGGCGTATAATATGAAAAGGGTAAATGGAAACGATTATAAGGAAAGTGTCGTTAAAACAATGTGGAATATTTCGGCCAAAATACTGCAGGAGATGTATCATACAAATTTTAATATTAATGTTGAACCATTCACCGATATTCGTTTCAAGAAAGCCAGGGATGCACGAAATGCGAAGCGCCGGGAGTTACAAAGAATACCCGATAAGAGAAAAGTAAGTGCAAGTACTCTAACATCAGAACAAATAGTTGCAATAGCAAAGTCTTGGGATGAAAATACACCATTAGGATTACAAATTAAATTTTTTCAAATTGCTGCTTATGAACTTGCGTGGAGAGGTGGTGAGAGCGCAAGTTGCTTGCTACACTACTTTAAAGAAGAAAGAAACAATGATGGCAGTTTAACAGGAAGATTAGAATATAATGCAATTTTCTCTAAAACATGTCAAGGTGGAAATAAAAAACTGTCAGATAGTAAATGGCTTGCTACAAATCAGAGTGATCCAGATATTTGCCCCGTAAGATTGTTTAAAAAACTAATAGAAAAACGACCAAAGCATATAATGACTGACAGATTATTTTTAACGGTTAATCCTAATTGGAATTCGATTGACTCAAAAGGATGGTATAAAAACATGCCTGTCGGAATAAATGAAATTTCGAAATGGACTAAAGTTGGTGCTGAAAAAATTGGACTTGATATTAAAAACACAAACATATCAAACCATTCAAATCGATCATCAGCAATTTCAAATCTAACAAAATCAGGAATAAGTGAACATAAAGTAATAAAAATGTCAGGACATTCAAATACATCATCAATTAAACCGTACCTTCAGTTAGATTCACAACATCATGCGCAGTTAGTAGATGGTTTACGGAAAACAGATACTCATACTTACAGTACAACAACATCATCGCAAATTACGCAAGCAGCAAAAGAAAATGTTAATATTTATAATAATTGCACATTTCACTGTAATAATTTAAATTGTACTATTAATAAATAAAATTGTTCTCATTCCTATTTCAAATAATAATAAATGTGAATTAATTTTTTTAATTTTTTAAAGTCGTGGAATAGTCTTTCCAAATACCATTCGTGATGGCAATTAAATCGGAATAAATTTAGTTTTTAGTACATTCAAGTTTGTTGCTTATTTGCGATTTTTATTCGAGAAACTCATAGAAAAAATCACTCGCCTGGCGGCTCGTGATTTTTTCGTGACAGTTGCTCTCATAAAAATCGCTAAGCAACAAACTTTCATGAAAAACCAAATTTATTCGAATAAATTGCCACCACTTATGGTATTACTTGTGAAAGTAAAAAAAGTTATTCTATAGTTAATTAAATTAAAAAGAAACAATAATGATGATAAAGTTCTTCAAGACTCCAATTATGGTATATTGAATTCCAAAAGCAACAATTCATTATTTTATCTACGACTAATATATAATGTATGTATTATACTTGTGATTTTTGCAGTATAATGCCATATATTATTCTCTTAGGGAATAATGACGAGGGATTAATAGTCATTATTCCCTCGTGCACTCCAATCAAAAAATTTCTCAAATTAAATACCATGGAAACAAAATACACAAACTGAAAACAGTCAGTGTCAAGCGCGTAATGTTTGTGCATTTCTAATGAGATGGATGAAAATGAAGAGTCTTTTACTTGTACACCTCCAGAAATTGTACAACTAGCTGCAGCAACAACATCTACCTTGATACCGGAAACATCGAAATCCATTTATAATAAAACGTACGCAACCTTCAACGAATGGCGTCTTCGAAAGAAAGCAAACTCATTTTCCGAACATGTTCTGCTGGCCTATTTCGCTGAATTAAGTGCAAATTACAAACCTTCTTCATTATGGTCATTTTTTTCAATCATTAAAACTATGTTGAGAATAAATCATGACGTTGATCTGGAAAAATATTGCAAACTATGAGCATTTTTAAAAAGAAAATCAGAAGGATTTCAACCAAAGAAGTCTTCCACTCTGACCCCGAAACAAATAAGAACATTTATTGACAAAGCTCCTGATAAAGTTTTTCTTTTACATAAGGTAAATATACCGAATTTAATCTGACTATTCAAAACTCATATTCTTATTTGCTTCAGGTTATATTAATTATTGGAATTATGGGTGCATGCCGCTCAACCGAGCTTTATGAAATGAATATTGAAGACGTGAAAGATCATCAAACACAGTTATTAATAACAATACCCAAGACTAAAACCAAAATTGTACGAACATTCGCCATAAACAGTACGTTTTACAATATTGTAAAGAAGTACATCAATCTCCGTCCGTCACATGTAAAAATTAATTCATTCTTTCTAAATTATCAAAAATCAAAATGTACAATACAACGTATAGGAAAAAACAAATTTGCAGATATTGGTAAACAAATTGCCAAATATTTAAAATTGCCAAATCCTGAAACTTATACCGGCCATTGTTATCACAGATCATCTGCCACTCTGTACATTGATGGAGGAGGCGATATAACTGGATTAAAGCGTCATGGGGGCTGGAGATCTACACAGGTAGCTGAAAGTTACATTGATCAGTCTATAAGAAACAAGACAACTACAGCAGATACTATTGCTAAACAGATAAATAGTAATGAAGCATCTTCTTCCTCTTCAGCAACCGAAATTCCAAATATTTGTATTGAAAACTCTTCCAAATCTATTGATAGTTCTCGACCAATTCAATTTATTAATTGTACCATTGCTAGTGTTAATGTTATTGAAAAATAAAGTTGTTCGTTAAAACAAATTAATAAATTAGTCATAGATAAAGTAGAGTATACTACTCGCAATAATGGCTATTATTACCTCGGAATGTTACTCCCTCGCCGCTTACGCGGCTCGGTTCGTAAATGTTCCTCGGGAATAATAGCTATCATTATTACTCGTGGTATAATCTACTATTAATTTTGAACGGGATATTCTTTACATGTTTTACGGTATAACAGTGTCAGAAATTTTCGCTAGATGGTTTCAACTTGTATATAACGTGAATAGAATGGAGACCATATGATGGTGCAATGTTCAAGTTTCGATCTGAAAAATGTGAAATAGTAGTACAAACTTTTTAAAGCAAAAATATCGTTGAAAGAGTGGAGTTCCATATAATGAATCCCAACATTTTATAACTGGAGCTACAAATTTTGTTGATATGTGCTTGAAACGTAAATTTTCTGTCAAGCAAAACATCCAGATCTTTAATAATACTGCAGTTCGATAGTTGATGATTGTCGATAAAATAATTACAATAAATAGGATTGTATATTGTATTAATGTTGTTATACGTTGACTAATCAAGATAGATCATAGATAGTAAAACGAAGTTATGATAATATTTATTATATTCCCTTACTCTTTCTACAATGCAATAATCTGCTTATGCAAAGATGTTGTATTTGTTTTGAAGCTGTCATAGGCAGGCCCGCCGCTAGCCGCTTGAGCGCCCGTGTGCGAAACTCTTCTATCATATTTTTCTCGAATTTGAATTTGGTTAGGTAGTTATGGGAGTGAATAAAAAGCAGCTATAATAACCAAACAATTTATTTTAAAATCTACAATATAACTTAACTGTACAGGCAAGTACCTATAAACATTTAACTTTTCTTGCTTTTACACTTGCGAAATCAGCTATTATTTGTCTAGAATCTAAACTATCTAATATTTCAGATTCTATCGAAATAATAGATAAATTACTCAGTCTTGGTTGATGCATAGTTGACCTTAAATAATTTTTAATCAATTTTAACTTAGAAAAAGATCTTTCTCCAGATGCAACTGTAACTGGTAGAGTAAGGAATATTCTTAATGCTATTGATGTGTTTGGAAAAGTTGACATTAAATTATTTGTGTAAAGATATTGCAAAACTGTATGTGGATCGGTAGACTGACTTTCTATAAAATATAACTTCAAGGCGTTAATTTCATTGTACAAATCAATACCTTCAATGTCAGCTTCATTTCTCGAATCGTCTTTGAGTTTCAGATGTAAATCTTTACAATGTTTCATCAATTCTTCCTTGGAGCTACTAAATAATGAACTACAAAGAAAGCCAAACACGTTGTCTAAAGTTTTTAACTCTTCAAATCTATTTTTTAAGGAAGTTAATGTCTGATCTAAAATTCTAAAAAAAAACTCTACTTTGTAATTTGTTTTCGGGTCTATTATAACTTCATCGCGTTGTTCATACTGAAATTGTGTCGGTTTTCTTCTTGGACGAAGTGTACTTAATGGTGGAAAGTTTGTTTCAGCATTTAGTTTTTGTGCAATTTCGGTAGCTTCTTGTAAAATAATTTCAAAATGTTCATCCGTGCGATTATTTGTTAACTTATCGATCAAATTATTTAGCAAATGTATACATATTGGAATATTCATTGTAGGACTTTGCATCATTTTACTTAAATAATTAATTTCATTCAAAATTTCGTACCAAACTACAACAGAGCATATAAATAAATGTATAATTTTGAACCTTTGAAGCGAGCGAATGCGCTTTGTGTGTTGTGGCACTATCCCACTCAGACGTATTTTCAGATATTTCAAACAGAGCATCAAATATATTTTCTAGATGATACCGTAATGGTTTGATCGCGTCAATTCTGCTGGACCATCGCGTAGTACTCAAAGCTTTTAATTTTAAATCTGGTAAATGTTTGCAAATTATCGACCATCTTTTTGTAGACAATGAAAAGAAAACATAGATTTCTTGAATTATGTCGAAAAAATTGATAATTTGGTGCGAAATATTTACTGCATCATTGACTACTAAGTTTAAACTAGAAGCTGAGCATGGAACGTAAAATGCACGATGATTGATTTCCAAAATCTTTTTCTACAACCCATTGTGTTTTCCACGCATGTTAGAACCATTATCATAACCTTGCCCGCGCAAATTTTGAATATCAAGGTTTAATTGTGAAAATAAATTCAAAACAAAATTTAACAAACCCACGCCAGTTGAACTGGTGACTGCACAAAAACCAATGAAGTGTTCGCTTACCTCTACTTTTTTATCTGTATTGTTTAGATAAACATATCTAAGAATTGCGGTTATATGTTCTGTATGGCTTGCATCCGGTGTACAGTCTAATATGACAGAAAAATATTTTAATTCTTTGACTTTGACCAAAATACATTTTTTTATCGCTGTGCCGAGTAATTCAATAATTTCATTTTGTATTTGATCCCCTAAATAGTGAGCCATACCCTTCCGACTAGAATCAGATTTCAATTCAGATCTGCAAATATGTTCCCGCATAACTGAATCAAAAGAAGCTATCATTTCTATTGCTTTTAGAAAATTGCCGTTATCATGCTTAAAAAAATGTTTCGAAGAACCTCGAAAAGCCAGACATTGACGTGATAAAAACTTTATAACGGCAATAATTCTTTCCAATACATCACACCAATGCTGTTTTTCTGATTCGAACAGTCTCAGTTGCATCTGATTGACAGTTGTCTTCGTTTTGATCATATTATTTAATTGCACCCATGATTTCATATTATTATTGTGGAAATCGCTGGTTTCATGTCTATTCAAGGTTAATGATAAATGTTGCCAATCCAAACAACCACTCAAATCAGACAGACTACTTGCAGTGTTACCAAAGATTTTGCAACAAAAACAATAAACGGAATCTTTTGAAATAGAGTAAACAAGCCATTCTCTGTTAATTTCTTCGCCATTACAAAGTTTTCTATAATAATAATAGTCACTAAATTTTCGTCCATTGTCATTAACGGGAAAACTGTGGTTACGCACCTGTACGGGACCACGCCTAACTAAAATATCAACAAGATCACTATTAATACTAGTAGGCCACAAACCCGGATCGTCACTGCATGTCAAACTGATAGAAACCGCTGATGACGGCATAGCGCTTATAAGTTCTTTAGAAGTACCTTCATTTCTATCACTATCACTGCTATAGTCACTTTCTGAAGGACTTGGGCTGCAATTAGTTGTTTGCTCTTCAGATTCTTCCAAAAGTCCAGAAGCCGACGTCGACGCGGCGACAGTTTCAGTAATTTCTTGACAATCCTTAATTTCTGCTTTGTTTAAAAATTTAATCATAGAACCAGCCATTTTTTCTTTCTGTATCTCCTTTTCTCGTTTTTTATTTCGAAATTGAGCTCCAGAAAGCTTTTTCCTCTTTGGCGGTTCCTAAAACAATTTTTGGATGCATTAGAATATACTAGCTATTGGCCGTGGTTGGGTTCGCATAGTCCTACCAAAGCACACGTTTATCGCCAGCGCTGAAGCGAGCTCTGAAACTGGCGTGGTTATTGATTGCAACATCAAAAAAAGACCGCCTTAAATGTACGTATACTTGTGGTACATACCACTATGGCAGACAACATGCAAAGTATTAAAAATAAACATGGTGATGTGGCCATCATGTTACTTTCACCCATATATAACTACACATAAATATTAAAAGATTTAATTAATAATATGTATAAAAATCTTTTAGTTCGTTGTAGAAAATTAAATAATAAATTTAAAAATACGAAAACATTTCGTGAATCTACAACAATGAGTCTTACTAAGACTACAAAACAAATTTATTTTGAAACAACTAATTTAATTTAATGAGACCAGTTTAAATTCAATTTTGTTCATAATTTTTCATGTTATAGTCACATTTAAACAATCTAAAATACATTTTATCATTTATGTATTAGTTTATTCAACAGAAATAATTTCATTCAAATTAGTGTTGCTTTGATAGTTGTACTATTCGTAACACGCAAATTAATTTTGTTTTATTCAATGTCTGTCGAAGTATTATCCAGAGAAGCAGTTGTTTCAAAATAAATTTGTTTTGTAGTCTTAGTAAGACTCATTGTTGTACATTCACGAAATGAATTCGTATTTTTAAATTTATTATTAAAAGATTTATTTGTATTCTTGTGCTTTCTTCAATAATTTTTATTTGCACACCCTGTATATTCATTATGCACATTGACAGTTCAAATGGGAGCACTAATAATAATCTAATATTATTGTTTCATAATTAAATGCAAGAAATTAAAAAAATCTTATTTTTTTCCAAAATCAAGGATTTTATGAAAAAGATTATTAACAAAAGATGTTCGTTTTCTTGGTACCTAAAACATTTGTTTGAAGGTTTTTGTAATTTCTATGACCTTTAAAAATATATCCGGAAGTAGAACATAAAAAATTTGTTTTTTTTTTTGAAAAATCAAGGAGGTTATGAAAAACATTCATTAACAAAAGATGTTCATTTTGTCGGTACCTAAAATACTTCTTTATAGGTTTTGGTAAAATTATTTATATTTAAAAAGATATCGGGAAAATAAATTAAATTTTGAAAAACTTAATATTTTCAAAATCATGGAGTTTATGAAAAATCTTTATTAACAAAAAATATTCATTACATTCCATACAAGTGACTGAAGAATTAATATTTCGAGACGCAATTGACACGGAATGTAAAATTATCGCCCGGTATGGAACAACGGGGAAGTCCCCGCGTCGAATTATTTAATTGCCATTTATTTTCGATATAGATCAATAGATGTCTTGTGGTGACATAATAAAATACCATAGTGAATTATCAAATTATGTCAATGAAATCGATGAGGAGATTCCTGGATTTGCCGCCCCCTTGCATGTGCGCCCGTGTGCGGCGCACACCTTGCACACCTGCACCCGGCGGGCCTGGCCATAGGGGGTATTTGGGAGCAGCTGATTCAAACGTAAACAAATTTTAGTCAAAATTAATTGAGAAATCGCCAAGTCGCCCTGACACCCCGCGGAACCGCCGTCTGGCATTACTTACTGTGTGTGTGTGCTTTTTTTTTGCAGCAGTGTGTGGGACTCGCCGAAACCGGTATACCCACTAAAAACACCTTCTATAACATCACGCCTCCCCGCGGAACCGCCGTTAGGCATTACTTCGTGGGGGGGCGGACTGGCCCAAAAGACGCTCTCCAGTTTGACTATCAGCCCTGCTCTACTTTCCACCCAGTTCTTGTTGGAGGCTCCGTTGTAGAATCTCCCGCTCCTCCGCGAAGCGTACGCAGTGGCACAGCACATGCTCCGCATCCTCCCGGATCGGTTGGCAGATTGGGCAAGAGGCGTCATCGTCCAACCCAAATCGGTGCAGGTACGCCCTGAAGGCGCCATGACCTGTCAGGAACTGCGAGAGGTAGTGGTCTACTTCCCCGTGTGGTCTCTCTGTCCATGTGGCGATGTGCGGAATGAGTCGGTGGGTCCAGCGCCCCTTGTATGATAAGTCCCACTGTTGCTGCCACAGCTCCTCCTGATCTCCGCCTGCCGTAGTGTGTCGGTCGGTGGTCAGATCCGCGTGCCTGCGCCGATATATCTCCGCACGCTCCTCCGCCATCAGGTGGATAGGCATCATGTCTGCGATAACGCACACGGCATCGTACGACACCGTTCGGAAAGCCCTGGCCACCCTCAAGGCACTCCTACGGTAGACGGAAGTCATCTGTCGCACATACGATGGAACTGTCGTGGCCTCCGACCAGATCGGAGCTGCGTATAGCATCACGGATGTGACAACACTTGCGAGAAGTTTCCGTCGCGCCTGCCTCGGACCGCTAATATTTAGCATAATTCGTGCCAGCGCGTTGCAGACTGCTCCTGCCTTAGCACTCGCCATCTTCAGATGTCGCGTCGACCAGGACTCCCAGATATCGAAGAGACGACTGCGAGAAGATCTCGCATCCTCCAACTCTCAGGGTGATGTTCTCCCTAGATTTCCTGCTGGTCACAAGGATTGCCTCCGTTTTGTGGTCGGCCAGCTGCAGGCCGTTAGCTGCAAGCCAGCTGCGGTTTTTTCTGATGGCCTCGTTCGCCGACTGCTCGATCTCCTCTAGGTACTTGGCAATCACCACCACTGCGAAGCCGATCGTCGTAGTTCCTGAGGGCAGTGGCAGTCTCGGCACCCCATCGTACATGATATTCCAGAGCAGTGGGCCGAGCACTGATCCTTGAGGAACACCTCCCGAGATATTGCGTGTCTTGGGTCCCGTAGCTGTGTTGTACATCAGGGTTCGATCACTAAGGTAGCTCACGATAATACGCCTGACGTACTGCGGGACTTCCATTCCCCTCAGCGAGTCTAGGATGCGATCCCAGTTTGTTGAATGCGTTCCTTACGTCCAGGGTAACTATGGCGCAGTACTGCATGGCTCCATGCCTCCATCGTCTGCCAGCGATTGCCTCGCGCGCAATGTCCACAACGACGTCGATGGCATCCACGGTGGGCCTGGCTTTACGAAAGCCATATTGTCTAGTTGACAGGCCGCGGATTCCCCCGGCGGATTTCTCTCGAGCACCTTACCTGCTGTGTCCAATAAGCAGATCGGACGGTACGATGATGGATCGTCCAGTGGCTTGTTCCCCTTAGGGAGGAGGACCAGCTTCTGCTTCTTCCACCGGCTAGGAAAGATTCCTTCCATCAAGCAGGCGTTATACGTTTGAAGGAAAATGTCTGGTCGGAATCTGATGGCGGATTTCAGAGCGACGTTTGGAACGCCGTCCGGGCCTGGAGCCTTCGAATCCCCAAACCTGCGACAGGCCTTGAGCAGCTCCTCTTCCGCGATCGCTGGCGCTTCGGGATGATAGTTATTCGGCAGATCCTCGGTGTAGACGAGGTCCGGGTGGTCTGGAAACAAAGTTGTCACTATCCTATCTAAGAAAACTGGGCATTATGGTAAAGCCGTCGTCGAGCATTTCAGTTTCGAATGACCATCCTGTACGGCCGTCCCCGTGTCGACCGCGTCGCACAACTCACTCCAGGAGTGGCGTTTGCTGCCCTTAATTGCTCTCTTCAGGGTCGCCCGCGCTTCATGGTGTCGGAGCCTAAGAGCATCATGGTTCTGTATATGCTGGAACTTTATGCTCGGTTTTTTATATTTTGACTGTGTATAGCGCCTAAGACTTTTAATTCTGTGTTAGTCCTATTTGCATAAACTTACAGTGATTCAAACACCAGTCAAGATAGCGGACTGTCAGTGCAATCGTGCCCATAAAGTATAGAAATACTACAAAATAACACTCAATCCCATCGAGGGTCCGGATACGCAATACAGCTATCCAAAACTTACACGCGTAGTGATAGTTATTTTAAAGTGTAATTTTAACAGTTTTTAATTATTTATTTATTTATATTTTACTATCATATTTTATTCTAATCGCTAAGTTGTGTCAGTTTATTGCCTCCAGGCAAAACTTTTTTAATTAAGGTGGAACTAAACCAAATTATTTTAAGGGCCACGAAAATGGATTCGTTGGTACCCTCACCTACCGTAACCTGCCCCACTAACAGTGGACGCACATCAAGCAATAAATTTCAATGTCACTGTGGGAAATCGCTGGCCACGGCAGCAGGCCTGAAACGCCATCAAAGGCGGCCATGTAGACCGGTGTCACAATCCACCACCACTGAAACATGTAACATATGTGACCGGGAGTTTAGCACATACACAGGAATGAGGCTACAAAAACTAGCCCACCCTCTTGAGTTCAACGCCGAACTTGAGGCTAATTCCGAGGCGCTCAGGGTTGATTGGAACCCGATTGAGGTTTACCAGATGGCACAAGGAGAAGTCAATTACTCAGGCAGAGATATCAATATGCAATAAACATAAATTCTAAAAATTTTATTACATCCACATCCGAATTATTCTCGTGATTCAAAGATATTATTATTTTTTCATCCAGTTTCGAAAGGTTATTATTACAAGTTAATAACACCGAGCGCAGTCTTTATCACACAATTATAATTGCACTAAATAATTTTTAATTTCGTCTCATTAGTGGCAATTACGTCGCAATCTGCTCTATTATATTTATATGAATGATTTTCTCATTTACCTCGTGGTGAAACATTGTGGAATAATAGGTAATTAATTAAAAACACTTGGTTTGTTTCACTAAATTTTATATTCACTCGACTAGTTTCGCTTTTTGCAGCATTTTCAAGAGTCACTCTTGAAAATGCTGTCCTGATTATTGACCAATTTTCACTTGAAATAGCTACCTGCCCTAAGAAAGAAATAGCTACTGCTGATGGAGGTAGACAATCAATTATTGGCTGTGTTTACTTACCATTACGTATTGACGAAGTTCAAAGATCCCTTGGGGTTTTGGTTGTTCCTTCTATTGGTAATATTTTGATATTAGGCTGCGATTTTGCTCGTTTATTTCGAGTTATGATGGATTACTCGTCTTGGTCATATCGAGTACGTGATGAAGGTAGCCCAAGTTCTATATTCCGGTTCCCTCTCTTAGTGCCTTGGGACCAGCTCAGCCTGAGGTACAAGGATGTGAAGACCTTACGGCAACTCAGGCTAACCAACTAGAGGAAATTCGTACCAACTTTCGGAAAATCTCTTGGAAATCTGGTACCAAACTGGGCAGAACTAACAAGATTTTCCATCGCATCGATACAGGTGATACCTTACCCATTAAGCAGAGGCCATACCCATTGTCAGCTTATATGCTTCAACATCTGTACCGTGAAGTTGAAAATATGGAATCTTTAGGCGTCATACGAAGATCTTCTAGTCCTTGGTGTTCCCCTATCCTTTTTGTAGAGAAATCTATTGGTGAAATGCGTTTTTGTTTTGATAGCAGGAAATTAAATTCTGTAACCAAGAAGGATGCATACCCTTGCCATTAGTGGATCACATCCTGAATAAGCTCAATGGTGCTCAATATTTGTCGAGTCTTGATTTAAAATCGGCTTTTTGGCAAATTCCTCTTGATCCAAGTTCTTGTGAGAAGACCGCTTTTGCTGTACCGGGGAAGGGGTTTATGAATTTGTGGTCATGCCCTTCGGCCTTAACAATGCCCCCCAAACACAGCAGAGACTCATGGACCGCGTCCTTGGTCCTGATTTGGACGTACTGTTTCGTATATCTTGATGATATTATCGTAGCGACTCCTGATTTCGAAACTCATTGCAAGGTATTAAATGAAGTGCTCTCAAGGTTGCAAGAAGCGAACCTGACTACCAATTTAGATAAGTGTTAGTTTTGTCGTGCTTCGTTGAACTATTTGGGTTTTGTTGTCGACAGTGTAGGCTTGCGAACGGATCCTGCTAAAGTAGCTGCCATGAACGAGTACCGACAGCCAGAAACCGCCACTCAAGTCAAGAGGTTTATCGGAATGTGCTCCTGGTACCGCCAGTTCATCCCACATTTCTCTTCCTTGACAGCCCCTATCAGTGCTCTGATTAAGGGCATGAAAAAATCCCAAGCGATCCAGTGGATACCCGAAACCGAGAAATCCTTTCAGGATATAAAGATGGCCCAATCCTCGCTAATCCAGATTTTGCCAAGCCTTTCTGCAAACAATGTGATGCGTCACATGTTGGTTTATTAGGTTGTGTGCTGACTCAGGAAAATTCTGATGGTGATGAGGTTCCTATTGCGTTTGCTAGCCGCACCCTGTAGCAAGTTGAAAGGAAATATTGAGTGTTTAGCGGTTCTATTTGGAGTTGAGAAATTCCGGCCTTATGTTTACTTTAAAGTTTTAACAGACCATCACTCACTACTTTGGTTGAAGAATCTCAAGGATCCTACTGGAAGGCTTGCTCGGTGGGCTATTAAATTGCAACAATTTGACATGGATATCGAGCACCAGAAAGGAGCATTGCATTGTTCCAGATGCACTGTCACGTGCTCCCCTTGTTGTGAATTCGGATGAGACGTAGGCCGCTGGCATGTTAAGGACCTTAAGCCACATTTCGGCCATGATCTCCCTCATGTACAGGATAATTAAAAAAAAAAAAGAACCCTTTTGAGTCGGACTTTTCTTTTTTATCAGGAAAAGGGGGTGTGTGACAGTGACATTTTCATTTTCGTGAATTTGTGTTTAAATGTTTAAAGATCGCGCTCTTGTTTGCAAACTTCATATCCCTCGAAGCATGCCGTGTTTTTTGGTGTGGTCGCCATTTTTCCGTTTGGTTGACGAGTGTGAATGTGCCGACGTTTTGGATGGTTTTCGTCTTGAGAGTAAAATTAAATTACAGCACACGATTGTCAACAACGTTACACTACTAGCGGGATCACACACAACCTAAGGTAGAGTTCTTTATTAATATTTCGTGTGTTTAAAATAAGTTTTTTTTGTCTAAATCATAGGCCCCAAAAGTACGGCTATTTTATGAAGATCGAGTGTCGGGGCTAATCACCTTGATTTTTACAAGCATCCTCTCCAGTAATAACGTTCTTCACAGTATCCGAATCCACTTGGGTTGATGGAAGTACACGTGGCTGCTGAGGAGGAACACAGAGAACAGGCCAGATTTAATTTTTGTAGTATTTAACGTTATTATGTTGGGAATTTAAAACGTAATGCTTTATGAAGAAGGCGACCTGATATTTTAATTTTTTATCGGATTGACATTTTGTGACGCGTTGAGATTTAGTTAACTGTTTGATTTTGCGTATTTCATTGTGAGTTTGTAACTACTACAAGTGTGCTTTTGTTATTTGCTATTGTACCCGGTCGCTATTTCTGTTACACGCGTTAAAATTTAATTACTTTCCGACTAGAAGCGCAATGGCCATTGTTCTTTTCTTTTTTACGTCGGTGATGATTTCTTTTACCCTTATTTAATTTACGTGAAATAATTAAATAAAAACACGACTGTTTAGAGTTTTGCTTTATTTGTAGATACACTGCTACAATTGTTTCACCACACTGTGGCTTCATCAGGCAGATGAGTAATGATCATTACTCATCTACAAATAAAGCAAATATAAATCTACAAATAAAGCAAAACTCTAAACAGTCGTGTTTTTATTTAATAATTGCATAATGGAGTTTCGCCAAGTATCAGCCTCATCAATCCAATATTACGTGAAATTGCTCCGGAAAATTTCTTATTAGAAGTGGTTCCTTTATTTTTGTTAATTAATTTATTTTTCTATTTTGTAATAAATCTCGTATCAACTAACTAAATAGCTCTTGAGCCTCACAAAAAGCGAGATAAGACTGTTTACAGAACATTACCTAGGGAAATACCACCTTCACAAGATAGGTAAAGTGGACAACAGCTGTTGGCTACCACAGAAATGGCGAAAATACCAGAACGGATAAGGGCTCCTAGGTAGTTAATTGACCTTACCAAAGAAATTGAATCTTGAGAACTTGTAGTTAGTAGCATGCCGTGATTTAAAAATTTCTGACGGATTGTAATTGAATTTGATCGGTAATTAAGTGTTTTTATAAGTTGAGTTCAGTTAGATTTAATTTGTTAATGCTCTTTCTACCACGTTTTGTGTTAGTAGCGTTTAGTTTTTCGTTTGAATTGGTTTTTAATTGAAAATTAATTTTTCGGGGTTGAAGTTTTGACATCCATCAATTTTTGAAGTTTTAACGGAAAATTTCACGGGAAACTTTGAAATTTAATATAAACTTATTAGTGAATTTCCTGAAGTGGTTTCTGAACATTTGGATGCACCTAGTACATGTCTGCGTCCCTGCTGAAGCTTGGACTACATCAATTTAACAGAAGAGATTAATAAATAAGGTGGAAGAATTTGACTTTTTATAGCGTCATTTTGAACATAATTTAATAGCATAATAGTGAAAAACTTTGAGAATAGTGCGCTAAAGACATACAACGTTCCATAAACTATTAAAACATCTGTTAAAAGACTCATTATATAACTTTTTTTTCCGGCCGAAGTTTTGACATCTATCAAATTTTTGAAGCTTTTAACGGGAATTTTTATTTAAATTATATAAACATTTATTAGTGACAAATTCCCTCATGTGTCAAATTCAAGGTTGGGAGCAATATGGTGGCACTTCAAATTACAGCAGCTGTGTTTATCTCGATAAAACAAAAACGAAGAAGTGATAAAAAAAAAGTGATAAAATCCCTGTAAGGTGATAAAATCCCAGTAGGGTAATTAACGCCTACAATCAAGTTGGTTCGTATTTGTCAAAAGTGACAGTACAATCGAATCTCCGACGTGAATTCATTTTATTTCAAATAATGAATCGTTTCGGCACTTCAACATCAAATGAAATTGATGGAATTATTAAAAACAATATTCCAACTAACACACGGAATACGAGAGCCTCCATATGGAAACAATTTATGGAATTCTGTGATTCAAGAAAATACCGCTTGGAAAAATATTCGCCGGTAGAAGCATTGTCAAACATATTAAAGGACTGGGCTATAAATATGAGAAAAATTAACGGAGAAGAATACAAAGAATATTCAATAAAAACTATTTGGAACTCTACAGCCAAAATGCTTCAGGAAATATATTTTAGTGAGTTTGAAAGAAAGATAGATCCTTTTAATTCATTAGATTTTAAAATAGCACGAGATGCTCGAAATTCAAAAAGAAAATGTTTGCAAATATTGCCAGAAAAACGTAAACACAGTGCAGCAATTTTAAATATTTCTGATTACGATAAACTAATACATTTTTGTAACGAAGACACACCTGATGGATTGCAAAAAAAATTTTTTATTATACTTATCTGAAAACACTTTGATTCCATATGCCTCTAGAATAATGGAATCGTCACTTTTTCAGGCGACCGCACAGAAAATGTTTGTTTGTGCGGTCTTTCTGTGCGCTAACCAATGTTTCCATAGTAGCAGATAAGGTTTGAAGTTTATTTTTGTGTCAGTGAAAGCCAATTTAAAAAATGTACTCAGACTTAGATGAAAATCCTGATGTTCCAGACGACATATTAGCTCAAGCGGCTCAAGTAAGTGCAGATTTACTACCGACAAAATCAAAAACAAGATACGAAAAGGAATATGAAATATTTAATGAATGGCGGGCTCAGAAGAATATAAAAAATGTAAGTGACGATGTACTTTTAGTCTATTTTTCGGAAAAGGCTAAATCTATGAAATCATCAACTTTATGGAGTAGATTCTCCATGGTAAAAAGCTGTTTGGCTATTAAAGAAAATATTGACACGAACATTTTTCGAAAAACTGTAGCATTTTTGAAGCGTCAAGCGGTGGGTTACGTACCAAAAAAATCAAGAGTTCTTACAGCAGAACAAGTAACTAAATTTTTATGTGAAGCTTCAGATGAGCAATATCTATTAGCAAAAGTAATATTAGTGTTTGGAATATTCGGTGCGTGCCGTCGAGATGATTTAATACGTTTAAGTTTAGACGATATTAAAGATAATGGTAGTTTTCTTGTCGTGTTTTTGCGAGATGGAAAAAATCATAAATCGAGAAGTTTCACGATTTCAAATGAAGGATGTACATTCGAGCCCTGCACACTTTACCGCAAATATGCAGATTTGCGGCCTAAACATATGGAGAGCAGAAGATTATTTGTAGCATACCGAAACCGTAAATGTTACGCTCAACATGTTGGATGCCATACTATCAGTGGTATCCCCAAACTTGTTGCGAAATACCTAAAACTAAATGATCACGAAAAATATACCGGACATGGCCTAAGGCGTTCTTCAGCAACCATGTTGGTCGAAAGCGGTGGTGACTTACTTACTCTGAAAAGGCACGGAGGATGGCGTTCTTCCAGTGTAGCAGAAGGATATATAGAAGAATCTATACAAAGAAAAATAGAAGTTTCAAGGAAATTGTTTAACCCATCTCATGCGGAAAATACAACATCTGCAATTATAACTCAAGAAAATGAAATACTAAGGGGAATAAACTTTAACAATAATACTAATTGTACGATAAACCTTACTATTAATAATAACAGTTCCAATTAAATATGATTTTCGTTAATATTAACTCTACTTATATTTTCACTATTATAGATATTACAGTTTTGAAAAAAAAAAATTATCAAAATATCTCTCTTAATATTGTTGTTTTCAAATAAGTATAATAAAAAATAGCGTTCATTACACGTCCAGAAATGGATTTTTCCGTGTTTGCATGACTTCCCGTGTTCGGCTCCGCCTCACACGGGAAGGGTCACGCGCGCACGGAAAAATCCTTTTTTCTGGACTCCTAATGAAATATACTATTACTTCATTGCTTCATTAGAGCTAGCATGGCGAGGCGGCGAAGCAGTTAACTGCAAGACACACTATTTTCAAGAAGAATTGAATGCAGATAATACAAAAACAGGCAGGATTTCTTACAATCCTATTTTTTCAAAAACATGCCAGGGTGGTGACCATAAATTAACAGACACAAAGTGGTTGACTCCTAACGTTAATAAATTAGAAAACTGCCCCGTCAGAATTTATCATAAATTAATAAATTGTCGCAGGAATATAACAACCGATAGGTTTTTTTTTAACACCCAATAATTTTTTTCAAAAGAATAATATTTGGTACAAAAATATTCCCATAGGTAAAAATCAATTATCCATGTGGACCAAAACTATATCCGCAAATGTTGGTTTAAATACAGAAAAATATAAAATTTCGAATCATTCTGCAAGAAGCACAGCAATTTCACACATGGCCCACAGAGGTGTTAAAGAACAAGAAATTATAAAAATTAGTGGGCATAGTAATACATCTTCTTTAAAACCATACATACAATTGGGAAAGGAACACCATAACCAAATTATCAATAAAATACGGACATCTGATAATCAGAATTCAAATCAAACTTCAATATCATTAGGGAACAAAAATAATCAACCCACAAGTTCTTTCATTAATTGTACGTTTGCTAATTGTACCTTTAATTAAATATTCATGACATTAAATAAATCTTATATAACAATTGTTTATTCTGGAATTTGTCTTACCAAAAATAACTCGACCTCTCGTTTTTAATCGGAAAATGGTATGCACTCAAAATGTGTTTCTTTTAAGCAAAATCCCTCATCCTGTTGACAATAAAAACCCGAGTGCGAAGCGACCGCTAACGTAATTTTACGTGTTTATTGCCATACGAGCCAGGAGCCGTTCACGTATTTTTACGTTTTTAATTTAAGTGGAGCTAGGGACCGCTCACGTATTTTTACGTTATTTAGGATTGCTGTTTTGATTGAAGTTTTGTGTTTTTTAATGTGTACTTGATAAAAGAAGGGATTCATCTTGTTATGTTTGCAGGATTTTCCCTTTATAAAAGCCGATGTTGCGTATGGTGATCGGTGTTGGTCAGAGTGATTAAAAAATAAACAGTCTGAACAAAATGTTTATTTTCTATTAGTTTTCTCGCCAGTGTTGTGTACCACCCACTATTAATCTTAGTTATTTATGTACACTTTTCATCAATCACACTGTAATATTTACCTTAAATCCAAACAATCTTTATCTCCAATTCCAGAAACCACTTATATACTCCATAATTATAAATTTAACAAAAGTCTCTAACACCTTCGCATTATAAAAGGGATTATTTTTCACATTTTTAAATTAGTATTAAACCAGAAAACATTTAGTCTTTAATCAATCGTGTGTCAATATACAGTTAGTGTTAAATAAATCTTCAACCTCCAAAAATATTCGTGTTATTATCGCGGCTACACAAGTCCTATTTAAAAGTAACAAAATTTATCAAAAATGATGGAAGACAGAACGATGAATTTGTTTCCGAAGTTTTTAATGATATTTATCAGATGTTGAAGTTGCTGATGCCTACAGTGATAGTGACGAGGGTAGTGAAATTGGTTTTATCTTACCTAAAAGAAGAAAAATGGTATTATCAACACCGGAATCAGCACCATCATCTGATGAGTTACTTGTTCCAGACATGTTGATGATGAATTCTATAATATAATTGTTACTGAAACCAATAGATACCACGCCCAAAACTTCCAAAAATATAAACAACATAAACACCTAGATGTGGAGTGATCTGAGTGTCTAAGAAATAAAGCATTTTTTGGATTGAATATACTTCGTACAAGTAAAAAAATAAAATAACTGATTATTGAAGCACATGTCCAGTTAATGAAACACTCATTTTTAGAAAATCTGTGCCTAGATTTTACAATATTTACATTTTTCAAACAATGAACAAAATGTAAATAATGAAAGTAGGTTGAATAAAGTAAAACCTATCTTGGATTACTTCAAAAATAAATTTCAGCACGTTTACACACCAAAGCAACAACTATCTTTAGATTAGTCTTTGTTACCTCATAGGGGAAGCATATCATTTAAGGTTTATAATCTAGCTAAAGTAAATAAATATGGTCTTTTGGTGTAAATGGTTTATGAAGCAAATTCAGGATATATTTGTAATTTCCAAATATATACTGGCACCGGCTAAAAATTGAATGATATTGTGACGAATCTTCTGACTGAAAATTTTTGGCATCACATTTACCTAGACAACTATAATAATAGCGTGAATTTAGCGGAAATGTTGCATGAAAAAAAATCGTATATGTGGAACTCTAAGAGTAAATCGAGGCTTACCTTCGCAACGCAATGATTTCAACAATTCACAACTCGACCATTATCAAGATACATAGATGTTATATGGGTGGCACCAGCACCTGTTCCACCGGGACCTTTTCAGATCTATTGTGGATCCCTACTTATCTCAGATGACCAGCTCTAGCTTTGCCTCTTTTATTAGTTCTATTAGCCCTGCCAGAGGGGCTTGGGTATAGGTCTCCTCGCTTGGGTTTGTTTGTATATCTAATCCTTGCTAGGTCCTCGCAATGGCATAAGACGTGGAACGAGTCCTCTTTTTTCTCTAGGCAGAATCTGCATGGTGCTTCTTCCACTAGACCTATTTTGCTCATATGTTTGTTGACCTTGCAGTATTCTGTCATCAGACTTTCTATTATTTTGACTATTTTCCTGTCTTGGTTCAGAAGTAGCAATTGACCTTCTTTGGTGTCTTGTCTTGCTATTTCTCTTGTGCAGTGGTGAAGAGATATCGCCTTTGCTTGGACACCACCGTATTCCTTGGTGAGACTGACATAAATCTTTGTCTAGGCTTTTGTACCGTATATACCTGCTCCTACCCCTTTATCGGTCTTTAAGCCGTCCATGAACCAATTTGATTCTGCTTTGGTAGGTTGGCCTTCAATACTAATAAATTTGAAAAAAAAAAAAAACAAGGCTACCTATTGTACAATTCTTTTCGTATTTCTAACATGTTAAACCATAAATAAATTACTTTTGAACTATATTTGATAAATGCAGCTAAAGGATTAATTGGAAGAAATAAAGTGAAAACTGTGAAAAGTCAACTTGGAAGAACAAATTCTGGCGATTCGCCATTGCGATTATCTATGAAAATTAAATCGCATTGTTTAATTAAAATTTTAAGTACAGGCAAAAAGAAGGGACCTTATAAAGCGTGCAAAGTGTGCAAATCTAAGGAAAAACTAAAAGACTAGTTATCTGTGCAAATTTTATAACGTTCATGTTTTTAACGTTACCATATTAAAAAAAATGGTGATGTGGCCATCATAGTACTTTCCCTATATTTTACTCAAAAACTATGAGGTTTACGCAAAAAATCTATTCTTGATAATTTGTTCACTTTTGAATACTCTACAAATGTTTGTCATATAAATTTCATGTAGCTCCAATAGTTTAGTAGCAATTGTCAAAAAATATCAAAATTTTCAATTTTTATTTTTTTTTTCTCCAAAATTAAGAATTTTATGAAAAATATGTTTTAACAAAACTTATTCAGTTTCTTATTCCCTTCAAATTTTATTTGAAAAATTTTGTAATATTTTTCATATTAAAAGAAATATCAGAAAAAAAACAAAAAACGGCCTCGAGTAAACATCGACTTCCGGTTTTTGAATATTCACCAAAAGCTTTTCAGTTCCAGTTTTTAACGATAAAACCTTAAGTTTAAAGTTTCATCTCAATTGGATCATTCGTTTTTGAGATACAGCGCCCACCGACAGACAGACAGACACACACACACACACACACACACACACACACAGACACAGATTTTTTTTTCCAGAAATTACTTTCTTGGGTTCAGGGGACCCTTAAACGGATATTTCCGCAAAAAAATTTTTTCAAAAAAAAATCACGAAAACAATACTCCCCCTATATACTACGTGTATAGGGAAAGTAAAAACTATGTATTCAATTTATTTACTATTTATTTTACTCTTGTTCATGTATTACTTTAATTTTATTCAATGGTTTATTACCTACAAAAATGGGTTGGGGGTTTTAATAATTTTTTGTATTTATTATTTATGTTATTAATTAATTTGATTTTAATATTTAATGTTTATTAGTTTTATGAAATGTGCTAACATAAATTGTGAAAATATATACATGCATAAATACAAATAATTAATAACTGCACATGAAATGGACTGAGTTCACCTATGATGATCTTCCACTTCCGCCCAGATTCTTTTATATTTATCTATGATAAATACAATGCTGTTTCGAATTATATTTGCCATATATTTCGGCATTTTTATTTCAATTGATAAAATATGGTTTTTGTCTTACTGACTGATGCCTAGAGTTTTTAGTTTTTTTTTTTTAATTATAAGGGAGGTGTTATTTAATCAATGTCGAATTTTTCGACCAAAATACTGCAGGAGATATATGATAAAAATTTTAATATAAACATTGAACCATTCACCAAATATTCGTTTCAAGTCGTGGAATAGTCTTTCCAAATACCATTCGTGATGACAATTAAATCGGAATAAATTTTGTTTTTAGCGCATTCAAGTTTGTTGCTTAATCGCGATTTTTATTCGAGCAACTGATAGAAAAAATCACTCGCCTGGCAGTTGCTCTCATTAAAATCGCTAAGCAACAAACTTTCATGCAAAAACAAAATTTATTCGAGTAAATTGCCATCACTTATGGTATTACTTGTGATAAAATAACTTCAAAATTGAAAGATGCCAAAAAACTTCGCATTAATCATCAACAAAAACTAATTAATCCACAAAACTAAACGCTGCGAACACAAAACGAGACAACTTATAACAACGCTAATTACCGATTTAAAAAAATGTAGCACGTTTTGACAACCCGTTTAAATTTTACGATCACGGCACTCTAACATTGTTATTAAAAATTCCCCAAATGAAATTACAAATTTATTAAACAAATGCTAAATCGAAGGAATATTTCCTAAATTGTACAAAAGAGCTAAAGTTGTTCTCCTACAGTTCTAGAAGCTGCAAATGGCGCCTCCAAAACATGTATGGCAATTTCCCGCCTTCTATCAAATATAGGTGGCCCGTCTGAAAAAAAACGTAGATTACTAATGAGTGTAGCGACTTCAAAATTATTATATGCAGCTCCTCCATGGGCAGGATGCCTAAAATCGCAAAGAAACATCCTAAGACCAGGGAAAGCCCTCAGATCAGCTGCTCTAAGAATCACGAGAGCCTATAGAACAGTCTCTACGGCTGCAGCTGAGGTTCTTTCTTCATCTGCCAAAACAAAACTGCAGCAAAAAAAGAATGTGAAGCCGAAATGATGTCTATCTGGCAAAATAGGTGGGATCAACAAAAGGTACGTGGACAAAACGATTAATCCCTAATATTTCGATTTGGGTTAATCGCAAACACGGCGATATGAATTATTTCTTGACACAAATTTTGAGTGGCCATGGGTGTTTTATAAAATTTCTAAATAAGATAGGTAAATCAGCCAATGATATTTGTATTTGGTGCAACGTACCAGATGATGCGGAACACTGCTTTTTTACATGCGTGAAATTTAACTTTATACGTGAAAAACTCATTTCGGAACTAAATAAAACTGTAACACCTGTGAACTTAATTGACATGTTAGAAGACGAACAGAAGTGGATTTGTGTGAGCAATGCTTGCAAGCACATTATAACTTACAAAGAAGCTCTTCTGAAGGAATTGAATGAAGCAAATGTTATTCCGATTTAATGGGAAATGGTGTACTGGGTGAAGAATGCGTTAGCGATACCACCAGTACTCCAAGAGGAGGTTTAGTGGGTAGGGCCCCTTTTGAATAAGGGGTGGAGTCCCACACACCCCTGCATTGAAGGGACGGTTCGTAAAGCATTCCTCCTCTCTATAAAAAAAAAACATTGTTATTATTATCATTATTGTTTTCATTGACTATTAATTGTTTAACATTATTTTTCTTTTTGTATTTTTTGGTGATATCTTTCATACCGAAAGCAACGTCCTTTATTTCTTTATTTTATTATCGTTGATTATTTTCATTATATATATATATAATCAAAAAACCCTTTTACCCTTTCGGGTATTGGGTGAAGTCCATAAAATACAAATTTTCATTGTCCGTGTATAAATTTCGCCCATTCCTTTTTGTTCCTGGCTCGATTTTTTGCCTCCGTTATCGGAATCCCCTTTTCTTCTATTATCTTCTTCAATCCTGCTTCCCATGTTTTCCTAGGTCTGCCCTTCGTCCTGTCCTTCATCGTCCGTGTTTGCCATACCCTCTTCGTAATTCTGTTGTCATCCATCCTTACTAAGTGTCCCCACCAACTCATTTGCCTCCTTTCTATAAATGTTAACACTGCTTCCATTTCCAGTTCTTCTCTAATTTTTGTATTTTGTATCTTGTCCATTTTTGAGATTCCTTTGACTGCCCTCAGAAATTTCATTTCTATCTTTATGTTTGATAATGACTAGTTGATAGTCGAAACTATAGTCACATGTAATTTGTTAAATAAAAAGTGGTAAAACAAAGTGATCCTGTTTTCTTTCTTCAGTATATTCAAGATGTACCACAAAGTAAACGCCTCCACAATTAAACATTCTTTCATTTCTATCGCCTGAACCTTGCTTTTTTGTTGATTATTCAGGGTCCACGTCTCACAACCAAACGTTAACATAGGCCTGTATATAGATTTGAATACCTTCATTTTAGTTCTATTTGTAATTTCTTTATTCTGTATAAAGTTTTTTTTCATTGTATGGAAGAGTTTTATCGTATTTTCTAATCGGTTATTTATTTCAGATTCGTATTTCCCATTTGTTTCAATATTTATTCCTAAGTATTTACAGCTTTCCACTTGTTGTATTTGTTCACCGTCTACTATTACCTTTAATTCTTCTCTCTCTCCGATTTTTATTAATTTATTTAATTCATTATTAACTTCGCAAATAATGAAGTCACTATTTGAAGCAGCTATTTCATTAGTAGTCTCATTTGGTATCTCGAAAGTTAGCGTACTTGAATTTATACCGAACATTCATACCGACATTTTATAAATTATGTTACGAACAATATAAAATCGAAGGTATATATTTAATTGGTGGTTTATAAACTCAAAAGCGGCAGAGTGACAGATTTAGATTTAATTTTCAATTAATCAAATCTTTAAAAGATATTTTAATAATTTGTAGATCGTTAAATTTAAAAGTTTCCCGTGAAAATCCAAAATTAAAATAATCTCAAAATAAGTCTATGCTTCCGCAAGTATGCTTCATTGTACTATATCCCGTCAATTCGTAACGATCCACTAAATAAAAAACAACATTATTTATTCACAAGTAAAATAACAAGAACTCCCGTTTTTATCGTAAAATCATATGCACGAAAAATGTGTTGCTTAGCAAAATCCCGAATCCTGTTGACAATAGTAAAAACCCGCAGCACGAGGGTTTTTATTGTCAACAGGATGAGGGGTTTTGCTTAAAAGAAACACATTTTGAGTGCATGCCAGTTTCCGATTAAAAACGAGAGGTCGAGTTATTTTTGGTAAGACAAATTCCAGAATAATGAGATTATATGAGATTTATTTAATGTTACTAAAAAAATACAATTGAATATTGAATCGTTAATGTTACTAATACAAAAAAAAATAACATACCGAATTATTCCGAGTATTAGTTGGTATATTGCTTATAATAATTGCTTCAATTTCCTTTGATTTTAAACTGCCAAAACGTTTCATTATTTGAAAGAAATGAATGCACGTCCGAGATTCGATTGTACTGTCACTTTTGACAAATGCGAACCAACGACACCTACAATTACCCTACTGGGATTTTATCACCCTACAGGGATTTTATCGATTTTTTTTATCACTTCTTCGTTTTTGTTTTATCGAGATAAACAAAGCTGCTGTAATTTTAAGTGCCACCATATTGCTTCTAACCTTGAATTTGACACATGAGGGAATTTGTCGCTAAAAAAATTAAAAAAATATATAACCATTAATAGTGAATATGTAGTATAGTGGAACGCGATCTACTACCTCGATACAGTTCAAGGAAAATGACCTGCGAAAGCATAGAATTAATTTCGGAGTGAATCTTTTGACGTCTATCAAGGCGAAAACATTTCATTAGCAAAATGATTATTGGTGAATTTAGTGAAATAGTTCCTGATCAATTGGCTGCTTAGAGTTGATATACACTACCCTGCTGCAGTATAGACTGCATTTATACATAGGAAGAGACTAAACAAGGTAGATGTTCTTTGACGTTAATTGTGTCACATTAAATTATTAGTATATTTATCGCGTAAAAACTTTATAATTAGAATACTAATACCATATAACGATTCTAAAGAACTCTTAAAGGTGTTAAAGGTTTGTTTAAATATTATTCATAATTAATATTAACATAAATTTATATCGCGCGTAAGATTCTTTATAATGACCTCATTTGAAGATTCTTGATCTATAAATTTAAGCACTAAATTTCGAAATGCCAATTGAGGAGGATGAAGACATAATACCTACTGATAGCGAATTTATTTTATGTGAACTAAATAATCATTTAAATAATTTAACTAAAATAATCAATGAAAGCAAAAACACAAAAAAAGAAATTAAAGACATAGATCCAATAAACGATTGTAATAATTTAATTAATTTAAACGATAGTTTACCACATAATTATAGGAGCGATAACAGAAAAACGATAATTAATGGGGTAGTAGCTTGACATTACAACAATGTTTTGCATTGTCATCAGGTTAGATTCGATAATAAAAAAACGGTAATTAGGCGAGTAGCTTTTAAAATTATAAAAACATTATGGCCATGACATTATGACACTGACATTAAGTTGTTGAATTAAATATGTCGCGTTTTGGGTCCAAAACGTCAGAAGATATTGATGATTTAATATTACATACACGGTCAACAAATACGATTTATAATAGAAAATATGTCACCAAGATGTTTGACGCATTTTGCCAAGAAATGAATTATACTCTGGACGCAAATACGTCGCTTTTACAGCTTGCCGGTGTACTCAAAGATTGGGCAAGCAATATGAGAAAAACGGACGGCAGTGAGTATAAGGAGTATACTGTGAAAACGATATGGAACGTTACTGCCAAAATTTTACAAGAAAAATATTATAAAGGACATCACCGTAGTTTTTATATTTTTAAAGATATTGAATTTAAAACAGCTAGAGATTCAAAAAATTGCAAAAGAAAACTACTGCAAAAGGTTGAAGATAAAAGGAGACGCAGTTCATGTCCTCTTAAAAATAGTGAACACCAACAAATGATGGATAACTGTGACGAAAATTCACCAGAGGGTTTGCAGAAAAAGTCAAAGAAACTCATAGTTTCGTACGAATTGGTGGGGAGGCGGCTAAATGCTTACGCAATTTCTTTCAAGAAGAAAGAAACAACGATGGGTCACTCACAGGGCGAGTACCATATTTAACTAGAAGGTTCACCATCCTTAGGGGTTATATTTTAAAATTTCATATTTTATTTTTTAACGTATAAAAATAATTTATTGAAACTATTAAGAGTACTTAATTATAGTACACTACCCCACATTAAAAATCTAGGAAATTATGTAACAATATATACCCCTTGTTTCGACGGCGAGTTCATCCTGCATTAAAACCGCGAGACCCGGCTCAAACAAGAAAAGAAAAATATCTTCTCATTCATTTATTCGCGGAGTTTCAGATAACAACTCGATTGTTAAGAGTGCGAATAAACGCATTTTCTTTCATGTAAACAATTGCTCTCCCGATACGTCCGTTGAAGACGTTAACTCGCTTTTAAGAGATAGTATTGGAATTTCGGCTTTTATTAATTTTCCTCTCACAAGGAATAATATCTACACTTCCTTTAAAATTGAAATTAATGAGGGCGATGTCCAGAAATTATTACAACTGACCAAATGGCCTAATAATGTTACGGTCCGAGAATTTATAAACCGCCCCCGTAAACCAAAACCTCGTGGACTACAGCCTCCAGTTAATTCTGATGATTTTTTAGACGTCCCGCTATCAACTCAATTAATAATTTTAATAATTTAAGTGTCGTCAATCGATCCCCGCAGCATTCTCCACTGAAGATTTATTATCAGAATGTTCGAGGTTTACGAACTAAACTAAAGGAATTGCGCTTGTCTGTTTCCCTAGCTGAATTCGATGTCTATATTCTCTGCGAAACATGGCTTTGTGATGATATTTCGGACGCTGAACTGATGTTTCATGGTTATAATATCTTTCGATGTGATAGATTCACAGTCATCTGGAAAGTCCCGTGGCTGTTTCACAGAAATGCACATCTCAATTAGTAAGGTGTGTGCGGCTAATTCAAGAAGAACTATATATCTCAGTGTCTATGCACAACACAAATATTCTCTTTGGAGGGATTTATTTACCACCCTGTGCTCCTGATTCTTGCTACCAACAGCACGCCTCCCTAGTGGAAGAACTTGCCGATGCATTACCGGATGATTATTGCTGTACTGTAGGGGATTATAATCTTCCGAATGTTACGTGGGTCAATACTGAGTTAGGTGTGTCAACTAATTCCTCTTATAAGTCCGCGCAATCAATCGGTGAAGCATTTAGTGCTTTAAATTCACAACAAGTTATCGACATAATAAATGTGAACTCAGTCATGTTAGACTTGATATTTTTAGATTCATTCTTTATCGGAAATTTTACTGTCTCAAAAGCTCCTTTCAATATTTTGCCTTGTGATGCCCACCATCCTCCTATAACATTGGACATTGAACTGCCGCAAGAAAATGAAACGAACTCAAACTGGAATACGCAGTTTGTCTTTAACTATTGTAAAGCTGATTATAACATCAATAAAGGAAGCCATTACAAACATATATTGGGATAGTTTGTTTTTGGATAATAGTATCGACGATAACGTTGAGTTGTTCTATAAAACGATTTATTCAATAATCGATTGATACGTACCTAAAATTGTAAAAAGAAACAATTCTAGTCACAAACGTCGCTTTCCCAAATGGTTCAGTGCCGAAGTTATAGATCTTATTTTCCTCAAGAAAAAGCTACACTTAAATTATAAATGTTCTGGACTTGACTCAGATTTTCATCTGTTCAAAAGTACACGTGCTCGTTGTAAAATTCTGTCTTAGGCCTGTTACAATAAGTATATTTGATGTATGGGGCAGTCTTTAAATAAAGATCCTAAATTTTTTTGGAACTTTGTTAATACTAAAAGGAATAGTTCATCCATTCCTGAAACATTTGACATTGATGGTGAATTAATAAATGATAGCCAGCGTATTGTCGACTTATTTGCACCTCAGTTCGGGTCAGTATACGGTTCACCCGTAAACAGCGATTCCTTAAGAGATTTTCATTAGTACTCTTACAACTATATACATTTTAACCGTTTCTCTGATATCAAAATCACTGATGTTTTGTATGAATTGACGCAACTGAAAGACACCAAATGTACTGGGCCGGATGAATTACCATCGACATTACTTCGGCAGTGCGCCTTCTCATTCAGTCGTCCACTATGGCTACTGTTTAACCAGTCTTTAGAGTCTGGATGTTTTCCTACCCTTTGGAAAGGTGCTCTAATAACACCTATATATAAATGTGGGAGTAAAAGTACTTTTTCTAACTATCGCCCCATCTCTATCATATCATTTATTCCTAAAATGTTTGAAAAACTAATTACTGCCTCTTTGCTCTTTGTCTGCTTGTCTATCGCCCTTACTGTCAAATAGTCAGCATGGTTTCAGAAGTGGATGTGCTACTTGGTCCAACTTACTTTCATACGGTCAATTTATTACAGCATCTTTGGAAGCCGGATGTGAGGTAGATTCCATCTACACCGACTTTTCAAAGGCTTTCGATATAGTGGACCATGGACTTAAACAAATTGGTTTAAATGGCATTATGCTAGACTGGATTCAATCCTATTTAACCAATAGGATACAAGCTGTACGAGTGGGTAGTTTCATTTCGTCGAAAATATTGGTTTCCTCCGGGATACCCTAAGGGTCGCATCTTGGGCCTCTACTAATTAATATTTTCATTAACGATGTAGTCAATTGTTTTCATCATTCTGAATGCCTTCTTTTTGCCGACGATATGAAAGTATTGATATCAATCACCGACAATACCTCTTCTGAAGTGGACGTAACAACGGGTTATAAACTTATTAATGGCTTAGTAAACTCACCACTTTTATTAAGTTTACTTCAAATTCACGTGCCTAAAAGAGATTTGCGTTCTTTTCGTTTTTTCGACAAGCGTTGTTATAGGACGGATTATGCTGGGCATTTTGGCATCGCAAGAATCGCTAGGAATTGCAATTCTATAAATATTCTATAAATATGGATTATTGCAATGTAACGCTGCATAAGCTACGATCGGTTCTGCGCTATCATGTTTAATATATTTATATTTTGTGCGTTTTTTGTATATATTTGTATTGTTGTTATATTTAATTTGTACACTTTTTTAATATTTTAATGTTATTGTACAGTTGTATTCTTATGTTGTAATGGCCTGCCGTAAATAAATAAATATTCAGGGGCGGAACGTAATGCCGGCACCTCCACCATAACAATACTATGAACAGAAATGTTTCAGTTATATCATCACAGGTCAACCAAAGAATTTCTGTTTACTATAACTAGTAAAAAGTAACTGTAACAAAACTAACTAAAAGACAATAAAAACAAGAAACAAAATAAAAAGTACAACATAAAGAAACAACTACATTTTATAATTTTGCAGAGTGCGATAACGCTCGAATCAGACCCCGAAATGTAGTCCAGACTCTCAAGTACAGGTACTACACATATATCCCGATTCCACACTTATTTGGGTTACAATTCAAAAACTTTGAATCCAACTACAGACTCATCCACTGAAATTTCCCTTGACGGAACAAAATTTTCCTTGAACTTTATCTCAAAAAATCTAAATAATGACCTTTTGCACTCAACTCCAAAGACTTTGATCGTTTGGATCTGTTTCATGCAAATGAAGCATCCAAAAGATTTGCATGAATCAGTCTCTTCTGAATATGGCACTAAAGAAAGGAATTTTGGCACTGAAGTTTTGGAACCAATATTCCTGCAGATAACTAACCGTTATTGTATCCATATTTAGAATAACTTCTAAAAAGGCCTCAAATACTGCCACTGTAAGGACCACCCATGTAACAGGTAGGCTGAAAAGTTCGTAGGCTAACACAGTAAAATAATTTTGTTTTGCAAAATTCTATTTTATTATTCAACATAGTTGCCTTCGAGGGCGATACAACGATTATAGCGGTCATGTAATTTGTTGATACCATTTTTAAAATACAAATTCTCTTTAGCCTCAAAATAAGCCTCAGTTGCAGCGATAATTTCTTCATTAGTGCTGAATTTTTTTCCAGTGAGCATCCTTTTGAGGTCTGCAAACAGGAAAAAGTCACGGGGGGGCAGATCTGGAGAATACGGTGGATGAGGAAGCAATTCGTAATTTAATTCGTGCAATTTTGCCATCGTTTTCATTGATTTATGACACGGTGCATTATCCTGATGAAACAACACTTTTCTTTAATTTAAATGGGGCCTTTTTTGTGATTTCATCCTTCAACCGCTCCAATAAGGTTATATAGTAATCATTGTTGATGGTTTGGCCCTTTTTAAGGTAATCAATGAATATTATACCTTGCGCATCCCAGAATACTGATGTCATAACCTTGCCAACCGACTTTTGGGTCTTTCCACGCTTTGGATTCGGTTCATCGCGTGCTGTCCACTCGGCTGACTGTCGATTGGACTCTGGAGTGTAGTGAAGGAGCCACGTTTCATCCATTGTCACATATCGGCGAAAAAATCGTTTTTATTGCGGTTGAATATCGTTAAACATTCCTCTGAATCATCGACACGTTGCTGTTTTTGATCGATTGTGAGCTCGCGCGGCACCCACTTTGCACACAGCTTTCGCATGTCCAAATATAGTGGTTGGCATATGTGGATGTCCTTTTATTGTTGATATATGATATATTAACTCACAATGCTATATCTCACGAACTAATTGTCCGACAGCTGTCAAATTTATACACATGTCATTTGAAGGTTAGTTCTACTATAAACCTTATGGATTTAATTCTAATAACGCCATCTATGTGTTAGCCTACGAACTTTTCAGCCTACCTGTTATTTCAGGTAGATCGCTTGATAAGCTTTTTTGTCTAATTTTATTGCAAGCATAATTATTCGTCTCTTCTACAATTTTTTTCATCAATTCATCCGCAAAAAAAGTTTTAAAAAGTCAATGGGTTTTGTACAGTTGACAGGGAGCCAGTGGATCACTAATATGGTGCAATGGAGAACAGCCAATATTATAATAGGTGACCCGAGGCTTCTAATGGGTGATTTTTTAACAACTTTCTTTTTGGCAACACTGTTTTTGGCAGCTCAGCTGTTTTTCTGTAACATTTCAAATGTCTAACATGTTCAGTTTGGTCTATAATTTAACCATGAATCGACTTACAAACGAACAGCTTTTGTAGACTATTGAATTTTATTATCAAAATTCATGCTCGGTTAAGAAAGTGCATCGTGCACTTATTCCACTTTATGGTCAGTTTGGGCGACCTTCTGAGGCGGCTATTCGGAATCTTGTGACTAAATTTCGCACCAAATTTACATTATTGGACATTAAACCACCAACACGCATACGTAGAGTGGTCAGAGGAAAATATCTCAGCTGTATCCGCCAGTGTTGTTGCTGACCGTGAATTATCGATTCGGCGCCGTTCGCAGCAATTGGGCCTCTGTTACTCAACTACGTGGAAAATTTTGCGGAAGGATTTGGGTGTAAAACCTTTTAAAATACAGCTGGTGCAAGAATTGAGGCCACGCGACCTACCACAATGGGTAACTTTTGCTGAATGGGCGCTGGCAAAGTTGGATGAAGATCCACTTTTTTATCGGAAAATTGTGTTCAGCGACGAAGCTCATTTCTGGTTGAATGGATACGTGAACAAGCAAAATTGCCGTATTTGGTGTAAAGAGCGGCCAGAAGCATTGCAAGAACTGCCAATGCATCCCGAAAAATGCACTGTTTGGTGTAGATTATGGGCCGGCGGCATCATTGGACGGTACTTTTTCAAAGACGACGAAGGCAGGAACGTGATTACAATTTTTTTTTTTGCTCAAAATGGAAGAGCTGGACTTGTCTGCCATGTGGTTTTAGCAAGACGGTGCCACCTGCCACACAACACGCGAAACAATGGCCCAAATGAGAGGCGAGTTCGGTGAACAGTTTATTTCACGTTTGGGGCTGGTCCATTGGCCGCCTAGATCGTGCGATTTAACGCCTTTGGACTATTTTTTGTAGGGCTATGTTAAGGCTCATGTCTATAGGGACAAGCCCGTAACGGTTGACGCACTGGAAGCCAATATTGAAGAATTTATTCGTGAGATACCGGACGATATGATGGAGGGAGTATGCCAACATTGGACGTATGAATCATTTGAGGCGTAGCCGCGGTCAACATTTACATGAAATCATCTTTAAACATTGAATTATATAGATCGTTCTATCGACTCAAATAAAGATTTCATACGTTTTTTTTTTTAAATCAAATCCGAAAGCTCTTAAAAAATCACTCTTTATGTAGGGTCGCAAAAGGCTGTCCACAGAGGGGAGTGCTCTCCTCTTTACTATGGAACCTAGTCGTCGACGGACTACTCGAATCACTGAATAGGCAAGGCATCTACACAGTAGATTACGCCGACAATATCACGATCCTACTTTCCGGCAAATCGGAAAGAATGTTAACGAAACATATGTCGGATGTTGTTGACATAGTAAACAAATGGTGCACAGACCAAGGACTATTTGTAAATCTAACAAAAACGGAACTGGTACTGGTCACAAAAAGGAGTAAATCAAGGATTTCAAGCTACCAAGCTGCCATCCTTGGGCATATATATCAGCGAACAGGCAGCAGCGGCTTTTATAAGGCTACGGAGGAGGTGAACACGACAAAATCTAAAAGCCAGATTTTGTATGCAACTGTCCAGAGAAAACCTATTATCATAAATATATTTAACAAGGAGCGTTTTGACCTGACGTGTAAGTATATAATTAAATAATTTAGTTTTACAACCACGTGCATATGAGGTTAGATTTTATATGTCAGTACATTTTAGAGCATATTTTTCATTTTACATTTTTATAATTTATTTGCATATATTTGAGTTTATTTGTATATGTAAACTTATATATACCTTATCTTTCTATATTAGTCGTTTATTCGTTTGTAAAATTTGTATAACTAAAACAATATTAATTTCCGTTATTTCGTATCAATATTATAATTAATTTATTTTTAGAACCTGTAACTTAGTTTAAATAATAATAACACCATAATTTTGTAATTTTTCACTGATAGTATATTTATACCTATATTTTTTCTATGTTAGTTATTTATTCGTTTGTAAAATTTGTATAACTAAACCAGTATTAATTTATGTTATTTCATATCAATATTATAATTTATTTATTTTAGAACCTGTAACTCGTTTAAATAATAACACCTTTTGTTTTGCAGTTTTTCACTGATGATGGTTATGTTATATATCCGAAACTAGTCTGAAAAATAAAATTTATAAATAATAGGAAGTACAACAATTATTCTCCACTATTAATTCTTATATTTTAATTGCGTTCGATTTGTTATTTAGCTTACTTATTCTATTATTATTTTTGGTCATGTTTGTAGATGTTGCTGCATAAAATAAGCGTTTTTTGTTTGAATTTGTGATGAATACATGCTTTAATAATACATTTTTTGAGGGCTGTAGATTTTCCATTGGTGCATTATTATATCAGTTACTTAGTTAGTCTCCGTAAAAGGACGTATTGTATTTGAGTTTTTGCCAATAATTACAATAATATTGAAACATGGCTTTAAACGATGTAAAACTTTTTCTTTTATAAATTAATAATTGTAGACAGGTTATATATAGTTTTCCTAATGAACTATAATAAGAAGTAAAAAATTTTGTTTTAGACAAATGGACTTAGATTGAAATGGGCAGTAACAAGGACAATAACAAGAACTCAATATAGCCCAAGAAAAAGTTGAACTTTTAGAAGGGACATAGAAAATTCAATAAGCCATGTTTTTGGGGAACATAATTACTGCAAAAATATTGAAAATTTTTGTAAGAAAGAGTTTTCAGCAAATGGCATAATGGGAGACTTAAGGAAGACAGGTACCTTTATTGTATACTTTATGATGTGTATGATATAATCTTTTTTTACTTATTTACTTCATGATGTGGATAATAATTGTGTGGAACAATTTAATTCACTCATTGCAAAATTTATAGGAGGGAAGAGGATAAATTTCTGCAAGAGACATTCATATCAGGCGCGGAACCGGAGCAGCTGTAATTTGCCATAATTCTGGGCGGCCAATGTATTCAACCAAGAAACATTTGGCAGGTGGAAGAAGTCCTGGAAAATATGGCAAGGTAATAGAATTAAGAAAGTTAAAATTACGTGGCACGAGAAAATTGTCCAAAAAATACAACAGTTCTTCATTGTGGCAGAAATACTCTATGCTAAAAAGTACAGTAAAAATCTATGAAAATATCAATATTGGGACCTTTGCTAAACTGCAAGCTTATTTGAAGCGACAAAATGAAGGATTCACGCCTAAAAAGGCCAATACCTTTTCTCCTGAAAATGTTAACAACTTTATTAGGAGTGCTCCCGATGAAAAATGATGCCCACCACCAAGACTAAAATTGTTAGAAAATTTACTGTGACTGATAATTTTTACAACATTATAAAAAAATATGTTTGCATCCGAAATCAGATGAAAAGTAATTATTTTTTTCTAAATTTTCAAAATGGAAAGTGTACAGAGCAGCGAATTGGAATTAATAAATTTACAAAAATGGGAAGAGATATTGCCAATTTTTTGAAAATCCCAAATCCTGAGCAGTATACGGGTCATAGCTTTCGGAGAACTTCAGCTACCATCTTGGTTGATGCTGGTGAAGATATCACAGCCCTAAAGCGACATGGAGGGTGGAAGTCAACTGTGGTTGCAGAAGGTTATATAAACGATTCCTTAGAAAACAAAAAAGAAACAGCCAGAAAAATTTTACATTCAGTAGAATCGTCAACTCAAAATCTAACAGCTACATCAGCCGGTTGCACTAAATCAGTAAATTTAGATGTTTCAAATCAAAATGTAAATTTAGATGTAGCTTCAATACCTTCTATCATTCTTAATAATTGTTCACATGTAACTGTTAACATTACTTCTAATAAATAGTGATTTTTTTTTGTCAAATGCTTTAACGAATTGTCATTTTTACGATGTTAACTTGCAGTAAGCAAAAAAAAAATTACACATTTTGTGGTTGTGGATAAAGTATAGTATTCTACTCGCACATAATGGCTATTAATCATTCGAATGATTTACTCCACTCGCCTGCGGCTCGTTCCGTAAACCTCATTCTCATGATTAATAGCTTTCATTATGTGCTTGTTAAATAATATACTATTATCAGATTCAAAGCCAATTACACATTACCGGTGTGCAGTATTGTATTTTGCGTGCATTGACTTAATATGGAGTGAAAATGGAGACAATTTTTGGTCGTCTGAAATGGAAAGTAAATTGGAATTATTTTTCATGGATTGTGTGTTACCAGAAATAGTTGACTCTAGAAAAAACAGAAGCATGCCAATTAAGGATCCACATCATATAGAAGAAGCAATTGCCAACAGAAAAAGAACAATTATTGCGATGTGAATAATTTCTTATTCTTTTTCCATACTTATTGTTTGAAATATGTTGTAACTATGAATTATTTAATTCCGAAAAAACATATTTTGAGCCATTATTACCTATTATTATTTATTTAAATACGACTATGTTTATTATCCGCCGTACACCTAAAGGTAAAAAGGAGTAATATTAATTAAATAAAAATGTTTATTAATTATCTAAACAATTTTCGTTTTCGAGAGTGTAGTAGTAGAATGCATTGAAAATTGGTATCAATACAGTATCAAACATCAATCTTGTAAAATATCGTAATACGAAAGAAGTAATAATTAAAATTCTAGCTTAAATAAATATTAAATTCCCAAATTAGTTACAGGAAAATATAAAAACGCTCAATAATAAATTACAACAAAACAAATTTGCACATTGGCACTACAGCATTAAGTAGTTTCCTGTTGAATTTGGAACAGTAACCGCAGAACACTTATGAGAACATGGCATTGCATAATTAAGAATTGTTTTGGATGAAAAGCAGATGCAGATGGCTTTGTGTAACATGCAAATTTCTTATTTTCATCCAAAAATAAACTGCTCGTTACAATGATGAAATGAACAATGATGTACTTAGGAAATGGACAACTGAGGAATTAATTCCAAATTTACAAGAACCATCTTTAATTATAATGGATAATGCACCATATCACAGCATTCAATTGGTGAAACCACCAACAACAACATGGATGAACGCGGATATTTGTAATTGGTTAACAGAGAAGAATATCAATTTTAATGCATGTATATCAAAAAAAGAGTTATTATATTTAACATAAGCTACGAAAGAAATATATTATTGATGAGTTGCTTCGCCAAAATGGACATGAAGTTTAAATTTCACTTCTTATTATTATAAATTTAATGCTATTGAAAAATATACCTTTGATGATGTTAGAGTTGTAAGCATGTAATCAGTACCACTCTCAATTTTATCCTAAAGGCTATCCTTAATACTTTTCTTATATATGAATTCCCAATAATTACTTTTTAAATAATCTTAATGTAACTCTTATGGTTTATTTATAAAAGGCTGAACATGTAAACATTTCGATTTTTTTTTCTCTCTCAAAACAAGAACTTTTCTTATTCCCCTTATCTTTTGTTTCAAAAGTTTTGTATTATTTTTCATATTTAGAAAAATATCTGAAAAATACTCGAGTAATCATCCACTTCCGATGTATAAGTCTTTACCATATTTTTAGTTTCTGTTTTTAAGGATAAAATCTTAAGTTTAAAGTTTCATTCGTTTCTAGATACAGCGCCCAAAGACAGACACACACACAGACACATAAACTTTTTTCCAGATTAGTGGATTCGCCTCAGGGGACCTCAAAACGGATATTACCACTAAAAAAAAATCAAAATATTCTGATGAAAACAATACTTTCCTTATATAGAGAAAGCAAAAATGGTACGATAGAGAAATATTTTTTGAATAATAATAATTCAAGCAATTTAAAATAAATATTTTAATTACTATGTTACTTGCGTTATAAATAAATATAAATTTATGTTTTTATTTAATGTCTGACAGATTTTTGTTAAATTTTGAGGTTACTGCAGTACGCATCCGTTAAATAAACCATAATATAAATGAATTACTATAACTTCATAATTAAAACTCATAAAATTATCTCTTTAGTTAAATTATGTGAAATTCAATAGTAAGTAACTGTCTTGATTTATGTGAATAATGACGTCAGCCCAAAGATCCAACAGTCAGATTACATATACGCTCTGCCGATGCCGATGATTTTACAATGAAATATATTTACATTTTGCAAGAACGTAAGAAGGGGGCGCTGAATACGGTCCTGATATCGCATTAAAAGAAGACAGCGAAACAAAATAGATGCAGAAAGAAGATCGTACGAGCCGTCCTACTACGATTACCCCGCAGGTCTAACTCTGGCGCGAGGCACTTACCGCCTTAAGACAAAATGGACTAGGAATTATAACAATAATTTAAGAATCGCACTATCAGAAGGACCAAGAGATATAATCAATAAATTAAAAGAGTTAAAATATATCAAAATTGGATAGAAATTTGCCGGATACAAGAAAAGAAATATAAATTAGCTACTAACCAAGACATAAGGAGCCACTGTAAAACTTGCAACGAACCAAATCATGATAGTGATAATTGTAAAAATGAACCAAATTGTATATCATGCTATGTATTGGGAGTTAATCATAAACATTACCCAGGACAAAAGGTATGTAATGCATATAAAAAGTACTCAGATAAAGAAAAGGTAAGTACAAGTAACAATAATATAGAGATATGACTAGACAATTACCATAGTAAAGTAAATGATATTAATAAAATTAAAAATATAACTATTGTTCAAATCAACATGAATAGAAATTAACAGGCTGTTCGGCCGCTCTCTCTCGCTCTCGCCGACGCTGTCTCTCGCCTATGGGAGCTGGATCAAGTCACCTTTCAGCCTCGACTAACTCCGGCTGAGCAACAATGTGAGGACCTTTTCATGGCCACCACGACCCGTGACATAGCAGGCAGATACTGTTTAGCGCTGCCGTTGATAGATAAACACCTGGGTCAATCTTAAAATGTGGCACTTCGCCAATTTCATCGCCTCGAGGCTCGGCTGCAAGGTGATCCGAAGCTTCATGGAGCCTATCACGAATTCATGCGGGATTACTTGGTCAGTACTCACATGGAACGGGTGCCTCCAGAAGAACAAGCAGCAGCGGTCGCGTATTATATCCCTCATCACCCGGTCCACCGTCCTGATGATCCTCCATCTAAAATCCGGGTTGTATTTAATGCCTCCTGTCCCACCTCCTCTGGAAAGTCCCTCAATGACCTTCTCCTAACCGGTCCGAAATTACAAGCGGAAATCTCGTCGCTACTCACCCGATTTCGCATCGCCCAGTTCGTCTGTGACACCGAAGATGAAGCTATGCATCTTCGTCAAGGCTAATAGACCTTCTCATGGCGGGCGGTTTCGAACTTCGTAAGTGGCTGGCCAACTCTCCCGCCCTCCTTGAGGGCATCCCGGAGGAACATTGTCAGCTCCCCGCTTCTGCAGACGCCTTTCTTCTAGATCGAGACCCGGCGGTCAAGGTTCTCGGTCTCAAGTGGGACCCATATCGTGACCATTTCGCCTATTCCGTGCAAGTGTCATCGAAACGTTGCACAAAACGTTCTATGTTGTCGCAAACTGCGCGAATTTTCGATCCTTCGGGGTGGTTGGGCCCCGTGGTGTTTCGAGCTAAGCTCTTCATCCAACGTCTTTGGCTCCTGAAGCTGGATTGGGATGAGGTGCCCCCTGAAGCTATCACCGAAGTGTGGCAGCAATTCCAAATAGAGCTCCCTCTCTATCCCCCGTCATCTGGAGGACTGCAAGACCTCCACGGATGTCAGCATCGTCGGATTTTGCGACGCCTCTGAACTGGGATTCGCTGCCGTAGTCTACCTGCGAGTCACACCCAAACGTGGGACGCCCTATGTCGCCCTTCTCGCTTACAAGTCTCGGGTCGCTCCTCTAAAAAGGGTTAACATCCCTCGCCTTGAACTCTGCAGCGCTTCCTCGCTAAATTAATGGGCTCCCTGTTTTCTCAGCTCTCCTGCATCAGAATTCATCGCGTATATGCCTTTAGCGACTCCACTGTCGCCCTATCGTAGATCGTTGGAGAATCCTATCGGTGAAAACTTTCGTGGCTAACCGAGTCGCTGGGATTCAGGAAATTCTACCATCTTCTTGTTGGCGCCACGTTGCTTCCTGCGCGTCGCGTGGATTGTTGCCAGGTGAGCTACGTGATCACCCTTTATGGTGGACCGGACCTAGATGGCTGCAAGAACCTCCTGATCTATGGCCTGTTAGTAGCTTTGCTCACGTACTTTTACCAGAGGCAGTAGAAGAGGAACGCGCCCCCCTTCTTCAAAGCTTGCTTGCGACGCAAACGACTCTTGGACTAGAGTGTCGTTTTTCCACTCTTACTCGCTTGCAGCGGGTGGTAGCATATTGTCGCCGCTTTTTCATCAACGTGAAAACACCACCAGAGAATCGCAAATGCGGGTCACTGACTAGCCAAGAGCTTCGTGCCGCCTTAACCTCTGTCCTGCTCCAAGTGCAGCTCACCTCTTTCACCGTCGAGCGCACCGAAGCGGCAAATCCTCATACCCGGTCTTGCTTGGTACGCCGTTTGGTGCTGTTTCTTGATAACGACGGTATTCTACATGTAGGCGGTCGCTTCTCTGCCTCTGATCTTACATTCACTTCCAGCGTTACTACCGAAGGTGCATCCGTTCACAGACCTTGTCATCGATGATGCCCACGTGCGCAATCTTCACTCCGGTGCCATTACTACTCACGTTCTTCTTCGTCAGGCGATTTGGATCCTCGATGGTCGGAATGTTACTCGTTGCAACCGCTGTTTTATCTGCAAGCCTCGCCCCGTTATCCAGCCCATGGGCTTGCTACCATCTACGCGCCTCAGCACCATTTCTCCGAGTTGGCGTTGATTACGCCGGACCATTTAATATTACTTCCGGCCGCATCCGAGGTGCTCGTGTTACGAAGGCGTATATCTGCGCTTTTGTCTGCTTCGCCACCAAAGCTGTGCACCTCGAACTCGCCTCTGACCTCTCCACCGCCTGTTTTCTCGCTGCATACCGTCCATTCGCCGCCCGTCGAGGTCACAGCACTGTTATTTTCAGTGATAACGGCACGAACTTCGTCGGTGCCCATCGGGAACTTAACGACTTATCCCGGTTCTTCTGGAAGCGTTGGCAAAGTATCTGCAACGTTCCAAACGGATATCTCCAGAATCCGACATCGTATCCAGGACCCTCGTTCTCATCAAGGAGGACAATGCCCCGCCACTGCAGTGGCCTTTGGGTCGGATCACTCGCACGTTTCCCGGACCGGGTGGAATTGTCCGGGTCGCCGAAGTTAACACCGCCACGGGGGTTTACACGCGTCCACTGGTGAAGCTCTGTCCTCTGCCTTCTCAATGATGACCGCAAGCAGTCATGGCGGGCGGGATGTTCAGCCGCTTCACTATTTTGCTCCGTTGCTAGGAGATCAAAAACGGGAATTTTCGTGTCCGTCAAAAAAAAAAAACAATCACGTTATTTAGAGACAATTTTCATATATCTACTGTGAATCGCGTACACTGAACAATCGCCGGAAAAGTGTTTGTCGTGTACCGCCTTCGCCTCCGCTGTGTCTCTCCGTACTCCGGCTGTGAATCCCCGGTGCCGGTGTCAAACATTTTATTTGTTTACGCGCCGGATACAGTTTTATTTTGAAATTTTTTGTGGATATATACAGGCTATGGACCTTCTTATGCAAAAATGTGTGGATGAAGAGATAGATTTAGCAATAGTTTCGGAACCAAATAAAAACATGATTGAAAATAACAGATGGATTAAGGATAAACATTTAGATGCGGCATTATATGTATATAGAGAATAACAAAATTGAAATAGATAATATAGGGAATTTAGATGGATTTGTATGGATTGAAACTAAATTCACTGTATTTTATAAATACACTAATAAACATAAAATCTCTATTGCCACTAGACATACACCACATTCCATCGATAATAAATTTTCCCAAAGCGTAACTTTAAACCCACCACGATTTTTTCAAATATTTTTATTTTTATCTACGACTAATATATAATGTATGTATTATACTTGTGATTTTTGCAGTATAATGCCATATATTATTCTCTTACAGCCGTACTAATAGTCGCGAATTAATTCGAGTTTAAGGATTATTCCTTTATGTCGGATTATTTTTCAAAATAAACGTCAATTCAATAATCCCGCGCGACGCAAGATTATTTCGAGATTATTCGCGAACTGTCAATTTCTTACTTGTCAACAGATATTTTTATAATTCATTATAGTTATTATTATATTGTTATTATAATTTATACTGTTATTATAATATGGATGAAGCCGCATTTCGGGATGAATTTTTTGATTATGTGGACGAATTGGAAGATGAACGACTGCCGAAAAGGTAAGTATTTAACCTAAAATAATTTAATATACAATTATATCATGTAACTATAATGTGGTATCTAATTTAATTAGATATATTAGAGATGCTGAAAATCCTATCGAATTCTATGATGATGATGAATTTCGGAAGAGATATCGGTTTTCTAAACACATAACAGCACATGTTCTATTACCGATAGTAGAACAATTGGAAAAACCAAACAATCGTGGACTTCCTTTTCAGCCATTACAACAATTATTAATATGTTTGAGGTACTATGCTACAGGAAGTTTTCAGGTAATATCATATAAAAGATTGACTT
>CAXAKX010001162.1:0-102310 GCA_963969525.1 Ontholestes murinus | reverse complement strand
ATAACGTTAACCCAGTAGTAAAGTCAGACTTCATTAATTTATTAGAAACAATCCTAACATATAATTATTTCTCTTTTAATAACAAATTTTATATGCAAAAAGAAGGCTTAGCAATGGGTTCGCCGTTAAGCCCGTTGCTAGCCGAAATCTTTATGGATAATATAACAAAAATAATTCTAAACTCCCCTCAAGGTAAAAAACATATTAAATGGTGGTATAGATACGTAGATGACATACTTGCATGCTTTGAAGGTACAGATAGACAAATTAACAAATTTCTAACCTTCCTTAACTCCCTACACCCCTCAATTAAATTCACAGTAGAATTAGAATCTGACAATAAAATCAACTTCTTAGATTTAACTATAACCAGAACTAACAATAAATTAACATTTGACATATACAGGAAACCTACTTTCACAGATGCAATCATCCCGAATTCCTCACGCCATCCATACAAACATAAAATAGCCAGCTTCTATTCAATGATATCCCGTGCATTCAAAATCCCTCTTAGTCCCACATCCCTTGAAAAAGAAATTAACACCATAAAACAAATAGCAACTAACAATGGTTATTCGGTCTCAATAGTCACAAAATTAATTAACAAGTTTAAAATATCACAAATCCGTAAATATATTTTTGCAAGCCCCCCAACTAGAGAAAATAAATCTTACAAAACAATTACATACTTTGGAATCATTAGCAATAAAATTAAGAATATTTTTAAAAAACGAGACGTCAATATAGTTTTCAAGTCAAGTACCAAAACCTGTAATTTAATATTTAATGCAAAAACCCCCATCAACAAAATGTGTAAGTCAGGTATTTATAGTTTGACCTGTCCAGATTGTAAACGGGTGTACATTGGGCAATCAGGTCGTAATTTTAAAACACGATTAAACGAACATCAGAGGTCATTCAATTTAAAGAAAAATAATTCCACATTTTCAAATCACTTATTGGAATCAAACCATACTTTCGGCAAGGATGTATTTTCGGTAATCCATCTTACCGAAAAAGGAGGTAAGATGGATTTACTGGAAGCCCTTAAAATCTACAAAGCGAAAATTAATCCCGGAATTTCCCTCCTTAACGACCAGGTTGACCTAATGTACACCCCACTGTTCGAAGCGTTGTAATAGGTATATAAACAGTTGTTATTCGTAATTTAAGTACTTAGTTTGATAATGATTACTGTGTAGTCGAAACTAGTCACTGCAAATAAAACTTAAAGTGGTATAAAAAAGTAAAAGTGTTTTCTTTATTCTTAATATTGAAATGTACCACCAAGTGAACGCCGTTAAGATCCAAGAATTTAGACTTTCTATACAATTTTGAAAATCTTTCCTAAATGCATTAAATTCATCAGCCATTAATTTCTTAATAGCTAAATACTGTGGTAATGTTTCTGTGCTATCAGTAGAAATACAGCTAGAACAACACCAAGCCGCGCCGCCGTCTTTCTTTTCCTCCTTCTGATAATGTTTTAAATCAACATCCTTCATATTTATACATTTAGTATGAAACCATTGCTTACACTTATTCGAACATTTAATTGAATTACTTATTTTTGAAAAGTGGCGAGTACATTAAATCTGTTTGTTCGTTAAGCAGATTAATGTGAGGATTATTACTTTCTTTGAAATTTTCCACAGATCCTTAGAGTTTAAGCTTTGTATCTTTGGTACAGTGAAGTAAAATATTAAGATTTTGGATTTTGGGAAATGTTTAAATTCTAAAGAATGATTTGAAAATGTGCTTCTATTTTGATTAACTTAAATTCCCGGAAATGTTCAGAAAATCTAGTTTCGAACCTGCAACCTGTTTGTCCTATATAAGTAGAGTTGCATTAAGGGACTGATTTTATCTTTTGTGTTAAATGACATATTTGACAATTTACAACTGGTTCTAAATGCAACTCGATGATTTTGTTTTCGGAAAATGTGAGCCATTTTTTCTGTAGTTTTAACGTAATAAGTGAGGGTAGTGAATGATTCTGTATTGGGGGTTGGGATTTTTTGATAGTTATAGGTTATTGTATTTTGATATCTCTATTTATTAATTAGATTTTGAATAAGACCAACCGGGTATCATTGAAAATGTTTGATGAATCATTGAATGGAATGCGGCTAATTTATGTGACAGAGGGTAGTTAGAATTATATGGAATAGTTGAAGTTATTTTGGTAGGTTCCGGTAGATATTAAATTTTGTTATCGCTGTGGATCAATATAATGTCTAAAAAGTTGATCTGGTTATTTCAATGAATTTAATTCTTTTGTGTATATTGTTAATTAAGCTTAAAAATTAATCTAATTAGCGGGAAGTACCACTGAAACATACAGTTATATCATCATATATATATATATATATACCAAAATGAAATGTGTTGTTTTGTGACTTTTAGGTTAAACATTGTATTTTCTATTTGTGCCATAAAGCCAGTAGAGAAGGAGGAGAAGAATAAATGAAGAAAAATTACGACTTAAAGAAAACCTTACAAAAAGTAATTTGGATTTTATTTACCTATATATAATTAACTTAACTTATATCTGATAAAAAATTTCAAACGATTATACACATTTTAAACAAAAATATTTTTATAAATATCAAATACACACTAAATATGGAGTATTTTTATACTATAATTATTTAAAATTATATTCGTATCTGGTATAAGAATTGAATTCACTGATACTATAATAATATAGATTAAATCAAACTTGGAAAATTATTGAGTTGTTTTTTGTTTAATTTTGTCATTAATATAGTAATAAGGTAAATCATATTAAACAAAGGAAATATATACATAACATTTATTATTTAGTACATATATATTACACTCGCATGTATACAAATAATAATACTGATGGAAAAGACATACACTTTGTGAAAGTTCACGCTACACACTAGAGACATGCTATGCCTTCAGTTAGCTTAAAGTAAATCAATAAATAGTCAGTCTACATAAATTAGTACAAACAATAAAACATACAAAAAATAAATAATATAAATATTTTAGGTACACGTATACACAGTTAATATCTAAGTACACTTACGGAATGTATCGATCTAATTTACAATTATTTATATCTACAACTTACATCGACAACATTTAAGGTAATACATATATACATAATTTGAAATTATTTAATGTTAATAATTAGCAATTTCCACCAACTATGTTTTATTTCAAATTAGTGAGTTAAAATAGTAAGGAAAATCATAAATTTTATTTATTAGAAAAGTAATATTGTAGTTATATAAAAGAACAAGCTACATATATATTTAATAAAGAAAATTGTGAAAAGCATTCAATCAACATTTGAATTGAAGTTAATATTTTAAAAGTAAGTAATGGGAATATTAATCAAAAGCATTAATTAATATGTTATAGATGAATGATGAATTCAACTACACCGTAATTTTATAATTTTATAATTTTATGGTAATACGAAATATATAATAAATTATGGAATGATATACATATTACTTTACTTTTTCATCTTATCATAATAAGATTTTAGCTGCCTACTAATTGCAGGTAGGTACATGGCCACACATTGTTTTGATGAACTTATTACTTATTACTTATGCATTGTCTTAGATAGCAAATACTTCCCTTTGAATAAATGATAAAAATAGAATTATGAACATAAAATGTAATATTCATATTTATTACTTGGCAAATATTTTTTTAGCAACATATTTCATACTTAAAAAATTAAAATATATTAATGTTATTATATCAATCAAATAATTATCGTTTCCTTGATTCTAAAGGCTTTATAGATAATATACTAAATAATGGCAAAATATTCATGTCATGTAAATAGTTGCGATTAAAAATTTTCTCGTTATTTCAAAATAATGAAATAATTATAATTTATTTTTTGAAAAACGGGCTAGAAAATAATATAAATAGATTGGAACGGAATGTATATTTCCTAAATATTAAAAGAAAGGGCAATTTTATAATTCATTTTTCACAAATTCTAGCTGAAATGTTTTTTAAATCCATGGTATAATGGTATCATTATCAGCATAGGTCAAGACTACGCTTAGATAATGAATAATTAAGTATTAGCGGATGTATGGCAATAATTTGTGTTAAGTCAAGAGTATGCCAAGGGTATAAGTCAAGAGTACGTTAGAGCAATTAATAATTTATTGGAATAGATTGCATATTTTCCGCGCGAAACTCATAAAAGTGAACATTTCATCCTAGCCACAAAATAATTAAACAATATACTTATTGAATTTACCTATTGATGTAGCAAAGATAAAAGGGTGGTATAAAACAAAAATAGATAATTAAAAAAAGCTAGATCTTTTAGCAAATTAACAAATATTAATCTTATATGGTTTATGGATATATATTTTCTAAAAGATTCAAAACATTATTTTCTAACTAAATTTCACATTCTAGCTGAAACATTTTTTGAATGCATGGCATAATGAAATAATTTATTAGGACAGGCCAAGAGTACGCTTAGAAAATATATAAATTTTTGGAATAACTTATGTATGCTGGGATGATGACCTAGGTCAAGAGTAGGCTAGAGTAATGAATAATATATTGGGGTAGGTAATAAGTATGCTGAGGCGATAATTAATGTGTTAGCATAGGCCAAGAGTACGCTAGGACAATTAATAATTTAGGTCAAGAGTACGTTAGGGCAATACATTTATTATTGGGATAGGTTAAGAGTACGGAATAATTTTTTGGGATAGGTCGCACATTTTCATTGAAATTTATAAGAAATCATACTAGCCGCAAAATTATCAAACTTCAAGATCAATTTGACGAATAAAGCACTAATAACCTTTCTTCATACTTTTTTTTAAAATTAATAAATGTACATTTCGGACACAATTACCATTAATAATGAATTAGCACTAATGTGCTAATGAGAAGAAATATCATCCTTCCTAAGAATAAAAAAAATTGTAAAAGAGGGATATTGGATGGTATAGTTGCAAGAATAAATGAAAAGCACTATAGTTAAGAAAATAACAGCAAATGATAACAAAAATTAAGACAGCAGTTTACACAGAAATGTTATTCGTACTGTAGATTTCTAAAAATTTATCATAGTTATAGCTTTTGTTTCATTTAAATTATAAATTCAATGCTTTCAAAGAAGAAATCAAAAATACAATTGCGTCACGTCTTGACAGTTTGTAATCTCACATTGAATGCCTTGAGAATTCTGTATCTGGAGCTTCTGAAGGAGTTAATATAAATTTGCTTGATAGTAATAATGCTTTCCTAGGAAATATTACATAAATTGACGATAGACAAAAATGATTATACAATGTCCTCCTTTTAATGTACCGAAATCAACAGCGAGTGAAGTTGAAAATAAAATCCAGGATGACTGTAAATATCTTGTATAATATTTGGTATCTCGTGGTTTAGTTATTAAACCTTAAAAGGTTGTGATGTTGGGTAAATATAAATTGAATACCAAACCCCGTCCAATTGAATTAGTTTTTAGAAATGATGTTTTTATTTATATAAGTTGGGTGACTATTATACTCTAAATCATTTTTTTTTGCTGCAGTTAATTGGACAGATATTTTGGAAAATAAAGATATTAATAAAATTGTCGAATTTTTTTATGAAATAATTGAAGTAGGTATCGATTCGTTCATTCTATATAAATTTATTCGAAATCACAAACCAAATTATCCTAAATGGGTAACAAAGGAATTACGTGAACTCATTACGAAGAAAAAAACTTGCGCAAAAGAAATACAAACAAAGTGGGTCACTTTCTGACTATGACTTATTCAAGGTTTTACATTCAGCTTGTTCTACACTATTTAAAAATCTCTATAATCGTTATATTAATGAAGTTCAATCTAATATTAAAGGCAATCCACGCTATATCTTTTTTATAAGAGAATTGAAAAATGAAGACGAAGGACCTTTCCAAAGCTTTTGATCGTGTTAACTATAATATTTTGTTATTTAAATTAAAATCTTTTGGCTTTAATGAAGTTACTATGTCCTGGATAGAATAATTCTTAATTGGTCGTCGACTTAGCGTAAATATAAATAATTATGAATTTTTTGATGTTAGTTCAGGGGTTCTGCAAGGCTCGCATTGTGGTCCTCTACTCTTTCTCTTATTTGTAAATGACATTCAGAATATAATAAAACTTCCAACTTTCTTCTTTATGCTTATGCAGATTATCTTAAATTATTTAAAACTATTGCTTCATTCGATGATTGCATACAATTACAAGAGGACGTAACCCGTATTAATTCTTGGTGTCACGAAAACCTATTATTTTTAAACATTAATAAATGCAATTCTATTTCATTTAATCGAGGTAGAAGATTTACTGAATTTACATATATGATAAATAGCTTAAATTCAGAAGAAGTAAATATCATTAAGGAATTGGGTGTATTATTTGATGATAGGTTAAGTTTTAAACAGCATATTTCGTTTACCTGTGATAAAGCAAGAAGAATGTTGGGTTTCGTTTTACATACATCGAAAGATTTAAGCAGTGATTGTTTAAAAATCTTGTTTTGTTCCCTTGTTTGCAGTCATCTATATGCCTCTCATGTCTGGTCTCCTCAATTCCAGGTTGATATAAATAGAATTGAACTTATTCAAAACAAATTCTTTCGAACTACGGAATGGATGCTGGAACAACGACATGTTATCGGATCATACTTTGATATAAAAAATGAATTACGGATGCACTCTCTTAAAGACCGTAGAATATTTACTGACTTATGTACTCTGTTCAAGGCATTAGTGACTGCCCAGATTTACTAGGCCAACTTGATTTTCGTATGTCTAACTCAACACGTACCCTTAGAAACAACCCTCTATTTAGAAGAGGAGTCTGCAACACCAACTTTGCCCAGAACAATAGTATATCTAGGATGATGAGATGTGCCAATGATTTTGCTCAATATCCTTGGTTCGACCTATTTTCTCGGTCCTTCTATTCATTTACACAGAAACGTTACTGCATCTTCATCTAACATGGAAAAAGATAAAATGGAACAGAAGGCAATAAATATAACATTATTTACACCATCTTGGAGGGGTGAGAGGAGGAAAATGTATGAGAGGGTAGGTTTGTCAGAGGCGAAAGTAATGGAATGGCTAAGGAACGGGGTGAAGGTGGATGAGTGGGTGAGGGAGAAAGGGAAGGAGGTTTAAGGGCAGGAAAGTCAAGGGTGTATAGAGAGAAGCGAGTATAATGATATGCATGGGAGGTGGCAGGTACATGGAAAAGTCCCGGAATATTTGATAGAGAGGGGATGGAGTAGAGAAGATAGGGTGATTGTGGCGAGGGCGAGGTGTGGATCGGAGGAGAGAGAAAGGAAGATATGGATGGGAGAAGAGTATGGAAGGTGTGTATTGTGTGAGCATGGGAAGGATACGTGGAGCCACTTGGCGGAGGAATTCGTGGGGGTGAAGGAGGAATGGATGGGGGAGAAAGGGAGTAGAAGGGTGATGGAGTGGATGAGAGAGGATAGGGCGGGGGTAAGGATTTTGGAGAAGTTGGGGAGGGAGAGAGAAAGGAGAAGGGAAGGTAGAAGGGGGGGGGGCTTAGTTGGGGTAGATTTGTAAATAGTTGGTAAGAAAGATGTTTAGTTTAATGTATTATGAGATGCCAATAAAGGTCTTTTTTTTACACCATCTAAATTATAGTTTTTTTTAGAATGTTAATATTAGGACTGCATTATATTTGTCATATTTTTTCTTTTAGGTTTAATTTATTTTAATATTGTAAATTAATATTTCAAATTTATTGTATTTATTTATGTAAATGGGAAAGCGAGGAAGAGATGGTGATTTGAGAAATTTAAATACTCTATAATGTACCATATTTTTTGTTCGGTGATAGGAAATTAGGAGTAGGAATTTGTGTGGATTAATCTTAATTCGCCTTTTTGAAAGGTAGCCCATGAGCTGCTGATGAAATTGGAGGATGTTGAATATTACGGGAGAATGAGAAATTAGTGCCGGTACATTAGATTAATTAATATTTAATAACAAATTACCTCGATAAAAATTTTTTGACCCTTGTTAATAATACAAAGAAAACCGCCCCATTGTCTTTAATTTATTGTGACTAAATAATAGATAATATTGTTGGAATAAAAATAAAAACTTGTACCTACATTTTTAGAACATATTTTTAAATTATAATTTTCATAGTCTTGTCAAGAATGTTTTCCAATTTTTGTTTTCGATGATGATTTGAAGTTAGTTATTTTAAATGTTTGCAAGTTTCATAACATAGAAGTTGAAGACTTTCTTAAGTCTAGTATAACAAAGAATCGGATAGCAAAAAAGTCTACAAGCATAGAGGGTATAATAAGTCGTTTGTATAATATAGATGATCGATAGGTTAAGTGATTGAATTACATTTTTAATATACACTTTAAATATTAGATGTGGGTTTTAAAATGCATTTTTCTAGATTTTAATTGGTATTAATTCATTAGACATCTTAAATGTTCGTTAAATTTTAACTATTTCATAAATATTATAGTTAGCTTACATAGTTAATACTTTTAATTTGTAGCACTGTCTGATATTATAGAGCCCATAGCTATTCAATTCAATTTTTAGTAGTAATCCATGTATATAGTACTATATACTATAGTATTTAACACTTACCTATGTACAAAAAATATAAATAAATATGTTGTTTGTGTATGATACCTAGCAAAATTAGCACACCGCCTAATCATCGCTTCTAAATTTATTATATACACGCCCGCAAAAATTTAAAAAGCATCTATTTACAAACAGTGATCCATTCCTCTACTGTACATGTTTGGCATTCGACTTTACAGCACCACATAAATTTGCAGTTGCACCGTTCAGTGCGTCTGCGCCTTACCAAATTGTAACCTCTACCGCAGCATAACGAAGAACAATTGTCACCTCCGGTGCTGTTGCGTAGACACTGTCTTCCAGCGGTTCCCGTTATGTCCAGGTTCTGGTCTTTTTCGCAAAAATTCGGAGACCTCTGGTAGTACACCAAATTATAAGCCAGGTCTTTCCTGTTTCGCCTTTTCTCCGTCTTCTCCGTCCACTCTTTTTGCTTGGCCCTAGCGCGCATCTTTCTTTTTCTTGCAGATTTAACTCTAAAAAGTAATTGTTAGTCAAGATTAGTATCTCCCCAAGAAATAAACCCTAAGTAATTTAGTAATTAGTCGATTTTTGTCAAGGATTTTTACACTTTTTTAAATTTTGACTATGAAATGGGTGTATAAATGGAATTGAATAAAGAAATATAGATGTAATCAAATGTTATATTTAGGTGCTAGATGTAACTAGTAAAGGTTAATTTCAGACTTTCTACTTTTATCTATATTATTTTCATGGTCAACTGGTAGAAAATGTAGTGTATACACTAATTTTGTTTTTTAGAGTAGAAACATCTTATTATTCAAAAATAAACTAAAAATATACTAACAATAAGATAATCTGCTGGATGAAAAATATGCTACAAAAACTAAATATTATAATCTTTGATTACACTTTTAAAAATGATTGATTATTTTTTATTGATAAATTGGGCTTTTAATTAACAACACTTTCTGATATAGTACTTTGAATTGTAAATGTAATTATTTTACAGCAACTTCAAGTAAATGGAATAATTACATATAACGTATGTCTATTGCCCTATTGGTAATTATAATGTCACACTAATATAGCATATTAAAATTGGACCTATAGCCAGAAAAGGTTAAAATATTGCCTCAAAGTGTTACCAGTACATATAATGGGTCAAATATAAGAACATGATAAGTTGTGAACTTCGCCTTCAATGTTTAAGCTCCAAGTAATTTAATGTATTTATGTATATATTTTATGTTTTCTTTTAAATAGATCTTGTAAAGAAAATAAACTAAATTAACATTAGTAGTATTAGTGTTTAAAGTTTATTTATTTTCATGCTTATTTATATTCACTTACACGTTTAGAGTTTGCATTTTGTCGTTTCCCAAATTCGATTGATCCACCAAAACCGCTAATCTAAATCGGTCCTTCAGCATTCTTCCAACTTGGCGCATATCTGGCGTTGATCTCCAACAAGTTTTAATCTCACAACTTCCGGACATCCCGTGGCATTTGCATTTTAATTGCATGTTATCCGCCACAGTCTGAAATAAAGTGATAAATATTATTTAAAGTACAAATAATAAAAAAAAGATATATTTTCTAATCATTACAATGATTGCGACCATTATTATGTGGTGAAATCATTTTAGTGGTAAAAATATAGTAAGTATTTTATAAAATATGCCACACAAATTATAAAAGAGACATTAGGCCATTTTTTATGAATATAAAAAAAGATTTAGAAATAATTAAGAACAAAACCTATATTAGGAAAGTAGAAAAGATACGAGAGTAAACACAGATCCTATCTAATTTTATATGAATTGATTTAGCGTGCTCTTGATTTACCTTAACAGTAACATGCTTTGAATAGGTCAGATTTACGTTAGTTTATCACGTAGACTATTAAGTGACGCTAGGAAAATTTGTAGACTAGTTAAAGTCAAAAGTAATCGAGGACCGTGCACAGGATATTGGATGATGCCAGGAGTACGCTAGGGTAATGCCCAGACTGTTGGGGAAGGTAAAGAATAAGCTAGACCAATGCTTACACTTCTAATGAAGTATACCTGGCTAATACGTAGCCTCAACTGGTCTTCTAGAATATGGTCTATAATATAAAAATTACCAGAACGAAATTTTGCAAAACAGTTTTGGCAATGGCGTTCTGTCGATACATATTCTTCATACACATCGGATTAGGTTTTTCTTGCAGTTCAAGCATTTTTACCATATATTTAGTAAAATAGAAAAAAAATGTTAAAAATATTCAATTTTATTTTCCATATTATGGAGGATTGATGAGTAAAAATTACAAAAAAACATTCCACTATAAAATTCAAGTCACTATCATTATACACATATTTTTCAAAATTGATGTTGCAGTCATCTCTGTAGGCAATAATTGATTTTCTTTACGCAATGAATACATCTTGCATAATTGCTGAATTGCCCGATACTTGTAAACTATAATTATTAAGTATATGTAAAAATGATAAGTTTTCTTTAATTGTTTAGTATATCTCACAAGATTTTTTAAAATATAAATATCTCTTGTGTTTTTTTTTCACCAAACTTAGTTACCCAAGATAATAATGAAATATCCAAGAAGCTAAATTACTAATGTTTCCACTGTTTGAATTTACTTAAGCAAAAATGCTACTTGAGTTGTTTTATTTGTGTTTAATTTAAGTTTACTATAATCAAACCAAGTTGAGTTTTGGAACATTTTTAGAAGTAATTTGGCAGGTTATTTATAAACATAGGGAAATATTTGGGCATAGAATTGATCCTCGGGGCGCACCATATATTAAATTAAGCTCATATGACAATGTATCATCAAATCACCCTTGTAACTTCTGCCTGAAAAATATTATACCATTACTTTGCAGCTATTAGGCGCAAAGTTATAAAAATATAATTTCCTTAGTAAAATAGTGATGTGCGTTATGCAAACAAAAGCTTTGTTAATATATATCAGGTTTGATATGATAATACTTTTACTCTCAAAAGCATCAATAATACAATTTAAAAATTTTTGATTGCCACTGTCATGGACCTACCTGATCTAAACCAAATTGTGTGCTAAAATTTTATTTATTTCGTTTATTAATTTGGTGATTATTAAATCCATTATTAAAAAAAAACAATACGAATAGAGTTATTTTATGTCTTAGTTTTCTTCCTTTTTATTTATATGAATACACTTTACTACTTTCAAAATTTTTGAATAGGTTCTGGTTCTAATGGATTGGTTAATCAAGTTAGTTAGGGAATCTATAATGAAGTCCAAAACAATTTTTAATATGCCAGCGTTCAGGCTATAAATATCTAGTTTTGTTTTGTATATATACGATATATCGAACTTTCTGACTGATACTTTCTGGAAATTAAAATATTGGCTTAGCTACAGGTGAACTTTCAACAGGAGATTTATTAGGTTTTAAATACTATCAAGTATAGAGTTTATACGTTTATATTGGTTAGCTGTCACATTAGGTTTAGATTGGTTTTGGGTTTTTCTATTTGTTTGTGCCGCTCTCGAGTAATGAAAATTCGTATTAATACTTTTCTTAGTAAACGCTGGTAGTGGCCACATACATTTGCAGCCAAACAAGCGATAGCGAGAGTACAACATCGCTAATTCGAATCAGCTATTGGATGGGTGAACGGTACCATTCGTCAGATATATTTAATGGCGCTTTAGAGGGACGGTGGCGATCCTCTAAAGTAACAAGCTCAATTACAAACATGAATACACAAGTAACACGCTAGAAGCACCACGTGGTCGATAGCCAAACACTACTACTATTACTACTTTTTACGTTCTTTCTAAACTTATATAATATAATATCTTTTGTACTCTATTCTCTTATGTATTAGGTTTGTGTGAACCCTATGTTTTTTAATATTTCTTAATTGATAGTTGACAATTGACAGCTGTTAGTTGTCAATTAACAGTGGATACTTAACAGTTACCAATTAACATTTGATAGATAATAATTGATAAATATTAGTTGATTGTTGACAATTAAAAGTTATAGTTGACAGTTGACAGTTGATGTCAGAAATAGATAAATAATAATAATAATATTAAGAGTTTATTATCCAACAGTTACTTAAAACGAATTCCAGGATAATTTTAAATTAATCTAGCGTAAGTTTAACATGCGGCACAATTAAATTAAACTAACCCTACTACATATATAAATTAAAATATATATTCGAAAGATATAAAAAAATACTTAAAGTAACAGTTAATATTATAACTTATAATTACATTTGCTAACTTACATATAACTTATTAGCTATTGAATGAGAGAATTAGATATGTTATCAAAGATGTTTGAGATATGTCAAAAATATCAATATTTCTGTAATTTTTATACACATTGAAATAATTGGCGACTTAAGCGATGGTTTGTATTACTTTCTTGAGTCTACAATTGAATCGTAGGACAAATAAGTTTAATTTACCCAGCAGATCAGCAACATGAATTTCACCTAACATTAAATTAAAAACAAAGATATTTTGTCCAATTTTACGATGCTTCGATAGAGAAGGGATGTTGAATTCAGTTAATAAATATCCATATAGATAACCACGTGCAGAATAAGTGCCATGTTTACGAGAATACATTGCTATTAACATTTCTCTTGTACACTTTCTACTTCTTCACAATAACGGTGATAATAATGATTCCAAATATTCTAATTTGCTTCGAATTTATCCATTATAGAAAGTCATAAGACAATCGTTATTAATAAATGGTTTAGTATTTCGAAGAATATATCCCAATGTTTTGTAACACTCCTTAGTTATTCTGGTTATAAAAACTAATATTTAATGTTTTTTGCCAAACAAGTGATACATTATTAATAATATAATTAAAATTGACATTGCTATACAACCGCCTAAAAGTCATAACTGCATTTAAATGCAATTAATTTAGGGTACACCAAGCAACCAGTTTGGTAAGACAATTTTGAAGAGCGATGCAATCTTGTTCAGATGTAATAACTTTATACATTTTTAGGTCATCTGCATTTAATAAACAATGGCTATGTAAAGTGGAAGGTACGTTATTAATAAACATAATGAAATATAATGGTCCCAGCACAGATCCCTGTGGTACACCGCTTAAAGAAGTGTACTTCCTAGAACTTACTCCCAGTTAATACACATAATTTTTCCTACTATGCAAATATGAGGCAATTAGCGCGATCAGCTTAGAGTCTAAACTAAATGCATACAACTTTTTAAATCATGTATTGTGATGAACTTTTAAAAATCGGTATATACAACGTTAATCTGTTGCCGATTATCTAGTGCATGAGAAACTACATCTATAAAGTTACACAGGTTTGTTATAGTTGATAGGTAAGATATAAAACCGTGCTGATGTGGTAAAATTATATTGCTAACATGTTTGTAAATAGTGTTAAATAACATTTTCTCAAATATCTTTGCGAAGTTACCTATAATTGATATTGGACGGTAATAACAAATGTCACTTTTATCGCCACTTTTTAACACAGGAGTAATACGTGATTATTTACAACAGTTCGGGAAGGAAGTATATTTCATTATCAAGTTATATATGTGCAACAATGGTTTTAATAGTAAACTACTAGTGTGTAACTATAAATGCTGGAATATTAACAGTGAGGTTAAATTTTAATGACTTCACTGCTTCTACATACTCAGCTTTTCCAAAAAATTGACACGACAATGTGGGAAAAGTATATACGGCTGAATGAAATATTTCATATGCATGCTTTTGTTAAAAAAAAAACTCTAGAAAAGTGAGTAGAAAGGGCATTAGTAATCGTGTTTCTAACAGAGAATCGTTAGATTTCAAGACACTTGGCAGTCTAGTTGTGTATTTCTCATTTTGTATGTATGTCCATAGTTATTTTGGGTCAATTAATTCGTGAAATCATTATTAATAGGCTGAGTAACAATATTTCTATAAGTACTAAAATGTAATTTATAGAAGAGAGATTTTCTAGATTTAAACATTTTTCAATAGTGATGATGACAATCATTAATTGATACTTGGCAATTGCCAGGGGTTAGTGGAGAGTTAATAATTGGTAATTGATAGTTACTTAGTTGATAATTGATTATTAACAACAATAATAGTTGACAGTTAATTGTAGGCAATAAACAATACTTGATAATTGATACTTAACAATTGATCAGTTAATAATTATCAGTTGATTATTGACAATTAACAGCAATAGATGACAGTTGTTATTTAGTAATTTAAAAATGACAGTTTAAAATCAACCATTTCTATTTGAAAATTGTCAGTAGATACTTACAATCGACAGTGTACAATTGACAGTTAAGAATTATCATTTAATAGTTGAAAATTGATAATTTAAATTTAACTGTTAAATGATAGTTAATAATTCATAGTTGACGGCTAAAAATTTATGTTTGACAATTAGCAGTTGACAGTGGATTGTTAGATGTTTATGATAATTAACAATTGATAGTTAATAGTCAACCACTACAAGTAATACTTCATAGTTAACAGTTGATAGTTGACAATTCGTAATTGATAGTTGGTAATTCGTAGTTGATAGTTGGCTATTTGATCCTTTACAGTGGATAGTGGGGTGTTGAAATTAAAATTTGAGAGTTGATAGTTGATAACTGACAATTGATAGTTGGTAATTAATAGTTGGCAGTTAACAATTAATAGTTGATAGTTAACAATTGACAGAAAGAAGAAACTATCCCATATTTAATTAAGTTCTAAGTTAAATCAATTAACATTACTTCTATTTCCTGTATATTTTTTCACGATTAATTAATTTCTCACTTAACCCGTGGTGAAACATTTTTATGTTAATAAAAAGATAATTAAACACTTGGTTATGTTTCACTATTTTTAAATTTCTCCGACTAGTTTCGGCCGTGAGAATGACCAACGGTCGAAACTAGTCGGAGAAATATAAAAATAGTGAAACATAACCAAGTGCTTAATTATCCTTTTATTTTTTCATATTGAGAGAATACTATAGAGAATATTATAGAATTAAAGCCTAAATATATAAATATTTAGTAAATATTATTTTAAACTTTAACAATAAATATAATTTCCCGGCACCTCCACCAAAAAATAAATACCAGAAGAACACTTTTGCAATAAAAATATATAATTGCTTCAATTAATCAGCTTTAATCACCACATTACCAATATAAAATATAGTTGACTAATTTGCATATTAGTTAAGAAAACACAGGAAATAACCATTTCACACAATGATTAACGATGTAATTATCTAACGAAATTAATTACCGTGATATATTTTCTAATTAATAAAGCGGCAACGATGTGAACTCACTTAACAGATATCCAGAAATACGTAGAGATGAATTAATTGCGAGCGGTTATAATAAACGATGAGGTTTATTGGGTTTTTTGAAAACGGCCGAGATCGTAAAACTTCATCAAGAGCGCACACATCGCGTATAACTGTACACCGGATTACTGTTACGATACCGTAACTTATCCAGAAATTATAAGTACGATGTGCGGATAAAATCGATTGCCTATTTGTTCTCATCCATTGCACACGGCTCCATTATTTCATCTTACTGTCGGGGTGCATACGCTATTAAATTGGTTAATGATGGACCATTAATGCGATTTACGATTAAGCAATAAATACGTGGAAATGAGTGCTGCCTACAGGATGTTGACATACTATAGTAGGCATGCTATTTGTGATTCGCAGTCAATTAAGCAATAAAATAAAATATATATTGTACATTTTTTATTGAGAGTGTGTCATTACTTCAAGACAATTAAATTAATTATAATAAATATATTTGGAAATTTATATTAGTAAAGAAGTAAATGAAATATTACTGATGAAGGGTTAAATTAAATTACACTTGGTTTGTTTCACAATTTTTCTATATTTGCTCGACTAGTTTCGCTTTTAAAGGCATTATCAAGAGTGAATTAGAAAATAAACTTACAAGTTTATATATAATCAGGTAATAGGGTATTTTAAAATCGGAGAATTAAAATGATAAAATCATACAGACATTGAAATTGTAGTAATAAACACCTTAAGAATGTTATAGAATAAATATTCTTTATATAAGTTGTTAATGTATATTTATTATGAGAATTATAAATATTTTATATTGGTCCCACTTTTCATAAACCAACTAAATGTTGTTTTTATCCAATAAATACAAATACAATTAAATTTTAGCAATATTATTTATCATTGACGAAAGGCAGAAACCATTTTTTAATTGATTGAATTATTATGTTGTGTTTTCTAAATGTTAAATTGTTATATAGTTCTAAAACTTTATGAATTGCTGATGGATATTGATGAATATGTGCAGTCTTTAAAAATATATGTTGTATTGTTTTGTTTTAATATCCAATTTCTACAATAGAAAAAAAATTTAAAGGCAAGTTCTAGTAGGCTGGCTAACCAACACTTGGAGAAATTGTTTATGTCAATGGTAATTTTCTTCTGGTTTTTAAGGATCTGTTCATAGTTTTCGTTTTAGTGAATTATACAACAAAGTACAAATGTATAAATTTTCACTGCAACTGAACACCTTCACTGATACACTGATACACTAATGTTTGATAACAAATTATTTAGCCTAATAATTTGTTATAAACAATATCAGCCGTTTTCTCAAATAGGCATGATGACATTTTTATTATTTAGTTTGAAAATATATAAAATATTGCACTAAAAGGCTAAATGAAATTCGTAATTAGATAAAAATAACTTGAACCATATAGTGGCTAACAGATCAACCAGATTCAGTATGGTGCAATATAATCAAATACTAAGAATAAAACTAATTAACTTTCAGTATCTAAAATGATAACTTTAGAATAAATACTATAAAATCAAAGAAATGGTAAAAACTAATGCAAAATAACTGAAAGAGGTTAGAAAAGCATACTTGATTATTTTATCAAGACAATATACACAATAATAACAGCTGTAAAGAAAATAAAAAAAAATGAATGCGATTGGATCTAAAAAATATCTGCGGAACTAATAATAGAGAAACATCAAAGCTATACCTTAAAGAAGTAAAAGATAAAATTAAAAAGCAATTCTACTAGGTTGGTAAACGTCATGGATAAAACCCATTCAGAAAAGGGGAACAAGAATCGTATTATCGAATTATAGACGCATATCAGTTCGAAGCACCTTAATTCAAATCTACGGTAAAGTTTTGAAATACTTAATTAAGAAAGAATGTGTTCCCCAAGAAATCTAATAATAAGCAGATTTCTCAATTGCTTGTTTTTGTGTTCTACGATCTTGTATATATAATCTAGCACAATTAAATTAAAAGTCGTAAGGATAAAAAGAAATAATCAAGTGATGTTTGTGAATTTGTGATGAGACTGTTACTTGGTGAAATTCTATAATATCTACCAGGTCTGTGTTTTAAAAATATTCTAGCAATCACTCGAAATAGTAGTTATAAATTATATTATTATAGTAATAATTGATTGGGGTATTTCCAGAATATACCGTGCCTCTGAATGTCGGATATATTTAATTTTTAAATAATAAGGATTTTTTGGAGCTTTATTAAAGATATAATTTGAAGGTCTTTTAAATCCATTAATATAATGAGATATCTTAAAAAACTGTGTGTTGCATTTTTTAAACTATCGTCACTAGTTCTTTAAATATTCACTTTTTGGACATTAACATAGATAATATTTTCGAAAATTCTGGTTCTGATATAATACATAAAAAATAACTACTTCTTGTAATATTCCTACAAACTAAGAGTTTGAAACTACTTTAGGAAAAAATGTAAGATTATAAGTTAATTTATTAATTAATCAACGGGAAGTTTCTTTTAGTTTACAAAAAATAACATTAAATATATTACAACATTTGACAAAATCCAATACACTGGATATACTTACAACGTACACAGACATGTTACCGCACAAAAAAACAATTCCTCAAATAATAACAAAAGTGGAAATAACCAACTTAACCTCGCCTAGGTTAATTATGCACAGATTTCTTGCAAATGACTTGTTGCAAAAGAGCATTATTAAGTTAAGTTATTTCTCTCCTGCAGTCTGTTGGTCATTCTCATCATTTTCGTCAAATATTAATGATAGCCGTAGTTAGTTCTATGTATTGGTAAACGAAAAATAACCTTACTACGTTTTTCAAAATTTCCGGCAGTCGACAATCCCATTTATCACATTAAACAAAAATTGTGAATCTGCAATTATGTGAAGATCCTGCAAGGAAGAGATACTTAATTGGCCACAATGTTGTGCTTAATTTAAAGTGGATATGTAATTTAAATGCCTCTAGACGCAAGATTTTTTTTTTTTGAATTTAGATAGTTCCTCTTTCAAATATTCTTGATCACCTCATCAAACAACAGATGCGTATTAAACACAACGAAACCAAGGGCCGTCTAAAATTTATCTACTCGATTTGAAAAAATTTCAGGCCTTACAATCATTACGCCAAAATATTGATTGATTCTACCTACCTACAGATAAAAGAAATGCGACCATAGCTCTGGACACAGAAGAACAAAATTACACTACATCTTAGACGACTTGGCTTGTCCTAATTGCCATCGATCAAATTACTTATATCTGAACAATCTGTAAAGGTCAATATGAATGTAGAGAAAGCGATATCATATAAAACAAATAATAAAAATATCCAGAATCACCTGAGGACCCATGAGACATAATATTGCAACAGTCTTCACGACAACGACAAAATACGAAGCTTTACAGATAATCCCACAGATAAAATTCCGTTCAAGAGACAATACCATGTATTACTACGACATTCACCTACGAAAGCTATACTTCTACAATTTCCATCCAAGTAGCTGTCGTCTAATTAGATCCTTCTTAAATCAAGGGCATCAGATAGTTGCTATAAACCATCAATCATCCGAAAAAATATACTTGAAATATAAAAATACCTCAAGGGTCTATACTCAGACCGATAATTTTTTCATTATATGTGAATGATCTATCTTCTGCAACAGAATGCCCATTTTTTTTCATTTTGCAGATGACACTACTTTTATTAATAGATCAAAAAATCTTGCGCAGGTATCTAATGAACATATAATGTGCAAACACGATATCGTCAGTTGGTTCCAGAAAAACAGACTATCCTTAAACGAAACAAAAACAGTAAATCTGACATTTTCACTTCGATCAGAGATTTTTAAACTAATTTCGGTAAACTTCCTAGGTATATGCCTTGATCATAGGTTGATATGGCATGATGACGGGAAAATTAAAGCAATGAAAGTTTGTCGCTGCATATTTTTGTTGTGACAACTGAAGTTAAATCTCTAACTAAATGTTTTACGAACTGCATATTTTGCGGTATGTCAATCTCATCTTGTCTATGGCATATTAGCTTGGGGGCATTCTGCTATTATGAAACTTTTCTTTGGTCTGCAAAGACGAGCTTTAAGAATCATATCTGACCTTAAGTATCAGGAGGACTGTAGGGCAAAGTTTATTGAAATAGGCATTGACATTACCATCATTATACGTTCTAGAATGTCTCATGCATGTTCGAAAAAATATTTTGTCCTATAATGTAAACAGAGATAGAGATGACCATAATACACGAACAGCGGCAAATATATGTCTAAGACGTATGCGTCTGAATAAATCCAGAAATGGTATACATTTTTATGAACCTATAATATTTAACTTTAATTACCTGAATCTATTAAATCGCTAAACATCAAACAATTTAAACACATCATAAAAAAATATCTTATTGAAAAAGCATTTTACACGTTAAATGAAGCTCAGACCAATGATTATAAATTTTGTTGATATTAATAACATTAATATTATAAATTAATTCATTCTAATTGTACAATACATTATTTTAAATGCACTTGTCTGTCACCACAGCTTTAATCCGTATGCTTATTTATCATTTTAGAACTAATCTATACACTTCACATTTTAAATTTTACACCTTACTTCTTACTTATACGCTTATACAATGATTTTAATTTTTATACCTCTGATTTGATTTAGTTTTTAAGTTTTATTTATACAATCAATTTTAAATTGTATACCTGTGATCTTACTTAGTCATTAACTTTTATTTCTACATTAATTATATTTACATACTTTCACAAATAATTCGAGCTTTTATACTTATTTTTTTATTAAGTCTTTAAGTTTTATTATGAAAATGATACTTATTTATACATATACCGAATCTTAAGCTTCTCCATGAACACTATATTTTAATTTTCTTATTTTGGCAATATTATATTGTAATTAATTGTAATACTTGACCTGTGTAAAATAAAAGTTACTAGCACCAATAAAGAATTATTATTATTATTATTATTATTATTATTATTATAATTATTATTAAAGATTACAATCAAGCATATGTGGGATAAACCAAACCAAGAATACACGTGAGAATTATCGTACATCAAAATGCTTTAAAAAATCTTCATGTTTTAATTGTTGAACAATATTTAAAAAATAATAAGTCATAGTTTTGTATTATATAATTCGGCCAGAATAGTGATTTAATTTTGTCAAGTGTTAAGAGAGTAATTGAAAATATCAAACAAATTCGATTAATTAATGATACCAAACATACTGGTTATCCAGAAGTAAGCCATTAAAATGTCAATATCGAAGTAATGCGCGAAAATGTTGGGAAAAGTTTAGGGACATTAATTCGCTGTGGTAAACAAAAGTTGCAAATTGCAGGCTGGAGAAGATGCTCGTTGGAAATTCAGCACCAACGCAGAAAATTAATTTTCGAACGCCTACACAAGATAGAAATAACCTAGAAAGAAGGTAAAGTTCTGAATAAACTCACTGAAAGAATTAAAATCAACAATTAGCAGCGCGTCTTTCTCTGCTGAATAACCAGCATCGAAGTCTTTCTAGTGGAAAATCTTCACGGACGGTAAGAAATAGATGATAATCAATTACTTTGGAAAGAATATTATTCTCTGCATTTGGAGGTATATAAAAGACGTGCTTTATTAAAAGTTATTGCAAGCGTGTCACATAATTACTGTGGACTGTTATCAGCGTAAATTATTCGCTGTCAATAATTAGAAAAAAAACTACTTTAACTCGCAAAGGAGGCAGTTTTTTTATGTTTAAAATACCACGTCTTTACATGGTCTTTAATACAGTTTTCAAAAATTATTAGTAAACATTCCTTATTAAGAGAGGTTGTGACAGGTAGAAATGATATTATGATATTGCGATCGAATTTTGTTATGTAATGTATCAATTAGTATCTGTTGGGGAAAATTGGGAAAATCTCGTAGTTCTAATTATAATGGTGTTTTTTTCGATAAACTTTATTAATTCTTTGCTTTGCGCTTGCAACGAGTTCTTTGAGACGGATGAAATGTATGCCTATTTTAACACACGACAATGTGTCTTCTACTTAATGTTCTAAACCTTTAACATATCTTAAGTCAGCAGTAAATTATCAGTAATCCAAATAGCGTGATTCACATCGTGAGGAACGCACATAATTTTAGATAGCGATGATATGAATGTTACATTTTAGATAATAACAAAAAGTTTCACTGCTAAGTAGATGGCGAAAAACTCGCGACCAAAGTTACTATGCTTCTGTTTTATTTAAAAAGGTCACTGGCCTAAAATTCCCATTTAAAATATGTTCTTGTAAATCAGCAGCATAATTTTATGCATCAACCATTATATTTAGCGAGCTTTTAGAATTAGGAAAAATATAACCTTGGTTGGATCAAAGTGCCTTTAATTAATTCAAAAGACTTCTGACAACCAAACTAAATTCTTGCAAATCCTTTTATTTGTAAAAACAATTTTTAGTGGTGCTAATATTCTGATTTAGTTTTTAATAACTCGATAATATAGCATACCTTGTAATCTTAAAAGAGTTTTTTTGTGAATATGGTTGAGGGTAATTTAAGATTGTCTGAATCTTCGCGGAAGAAAGTTCTATACAGCATATATTCACCAAAGATTTGCGCCTCTAAGTTTATATAAATTGAATAGTCATAAGATATGAAGCTTATTGATCATGCACAGTGAAGACGGTTAGCAAAATGGATTTCTGAAGATCAATAAGTGGAAACTGATTTTTCGAACGAAATCATTTCCAGTGATCAAGCATATTTTTACCTTAATGGCTTTGTTAGTCGTCAAAATTACTGTATTTAGGATTTTTTTTAAGGTGAATTGACTTAGGCCTTAGCCGTTCAGTCATGACTCTCTTTTATTTAATGCTAACAAATGTGTAATATTCACAGAAATATTTGTAAACTCATTTAATTTATGAATTAAATGTTTTGTTTAATTTTTGTTTCGTTTACATTAAAAAATAATATAATTTATTGAACCTTAGAATCCACATAGGCGCAGCGAGTCTTCTTTAAGTCCAATTTTATATAAGTGTTTTGGAAAGGAGTCATGATTAATTTTAATTCTAATAATAGTAACGGAGAAATGTCGATGATAATTGTCAGATATGTGGGCGGAGTAGTTTGGTGGGGCAGGGTAAAGGGATTTATAATGCGCGGGTTTCATTTGCATACACTGTAGTTTCTATTGATGTTTTGCATCTGTTTTCAATACTGAGATTGTATCTGAAGTTGTATAAGGTTTATCTTCATGTAAATGCCATTCATAATGTTATTTCCAGTTAATCCTGCTAAATTGTCAGCATATTCATTGCCCACTATACCTGAATGACTTTTGGCCCATATAAAGTCTACATTAAAATTGTTAACTATACTTTCAAGTTTGTATTCCATAATTTTAATGGCAGTTATTAAATAATTTGATTTCAAAGCTTTAATATTTTTACTAGAAATTGCTTTCAATATTGACTGCGAGTCTGATATTATTACAATTTTCTCAGTTTTTGTGTTGCTCAGGTAAGTGCATCTAATATTGCAAGGCTCTCGGCAGTAGATAGATAGATAGCTAGATGTTATATGGGTGGCACCAGCGCCTATTCCACCGCGATCTTTTCAGATCTATTGTGGATTCCTGTTTATCTCAGATGACCAGCTCTAGCTTTGCCTCCTTAATTAGTCCTATTAGCCCTGCCAGAGGGACTTGGGTATAGGTCTCGCGCTTGGGTTTGTAGTACCCAGCTTTTGAGAACTAATCCTTGCTAGACCCTCGCAGTGGCATAGGATGTGGAACGAGTTTTACTTCTTCGTCTAGGCAGAATCTGCATGGTGCTTCTTCCACCAGGCCGATTTTGCTCATATGTTTGTTGAGCTTGCAGTGTCCTATTATCAAGCCTACTATTGTTTTGACCATTTTCCTGTCTTGGTTCAGAAGTTCGGTCGTGAATTTTGGCGATTGTTTCTTAAGGAACTATTTCTCCTGCCTCTGTCCTGGTGAGTTCGTCCACCAGGTATGGGCCTGTGTCTCCACCAATTTTTTTATGGATCGTTTGACTGCGGTTTTGGAGATTCCGCAGGAGGGTTCCGGGCCAATTACTGCTTTTGATGAGCCTTGTTTGGCCAGTTCGTCTGCTATGTCATTCCCCGGATGTCCTTCGTGTTCTGGGACCCATGTGATTGTTACTTTTTTGTGACAGCCAAGTTCATTAAGAGCATGTATAAAGTCCCACACTAGCTCAGATTCGACCTGTGTAAAGATTAGTGCTCTTAGCAGCGCCTGACTGTCGGAGAATATAGCAATTGACCTACTTTTGGTGTCTTGTCTTGCTATTTATCTTGTGCAGTGGTGAAGAGCTATCGCCTCTGCTTGGAACACCGTGGTGTCCTTTGTGAGACTAACAGAAATCTTTGTCTCGGGTTTTGTGCCGTATATACCTGCTCCTACCCCTTTGTCCGTCTTTGAGCCGTCCGTAAACCAGCATGATTGGCCTTCGACCCAGTCTTCTCTTTGCGGGATTAGAACCTTATATTTCTTTTCTAAATTGTATTTTTTCACCATGGCATCACTTGGCATCGCTGTGATCGCGTTAGCCTTCAGCTCGTCTTCTAGCCGTTGGTATATTTTTCCGTCTGATCGGATTATGGGCGCCTGTCCTTGCATCAGTCTGTATGATACGGACCTGGCTTCTCCTTGAATGAAAATGTGTAATGGTGGTGCTTAGGGCTCCTGTTCTCGGCAGTAAATATAGAGGCATTCTTGTTAATTATATTGCTGTATGCAATTAGTAAAGGAGAAGTAAAGAACTCTACTCCTACTATGGTTTTAGATCCGTTCGTAAATATTAATGTTCTGTCGGAAAAATTTGGATTGAATAACGTTTTTATAAAAGTTGTTACAAGTTCAATCATAATTGGGAAAAACTGGCGTAATATTGATGAGATATAAATCATAATCAAATTGAAAATGATAGTTTTTATCGGTTTCCATATACCCTGAAAAGTCACGTGTATGGATGAAGGCATCAACCAGAGGGGGCGTATTTTTCTCAACCAAAAAGCATTTGTCAATGTATTTGATGTTAATGTAGCCAGTGGATTTAAAATATGACAATTTTGAACCTCACTATATTTTAATACTGCTTTATTCATCAAAAAGCTTCTTCTTATATGTATAGAGGGTTTCTGACATTAGGTAAATACAGCATCGGTAATGAAATCATAGCACCAATAGCTATTCTTAGGGCCTTTTGTTGAACCTTGTCTATTTTTCCCAACCAAGTTTTGCATGCCATACCTTATACTAAGAAATCATAATCGATTATGGATCTCATATAAGCTTTATAAAAGAGCAGCGCTGTAGATGGATCAGCACCCCAATTTATTTTGCAAACGGTTCGAATAATGTTAATGGCTCGATCACATCTTCCTACTATGTATTCCATATGTTTTTTCCATAATAATTTTCTATCTATTAAGATATTTGTATGATTGCTGTATAGGAAAATTTATTCCACATAGAGTGATGTTGTTTCTATGGGTTTCATCGTGTCTCGAAAATAAAACGATTGCAGATTTTTGCGCAGAGATGGAGAGAATCCATTGTGAAAAGTCCAGTTTTCAAATTTTTGCATAATATTTCTACATGTTTGAAAAGATTTTTCTAGAGTTTTGCATTTAGCATCTATTACACGATCATCGGCATATTGAATTCACTTCGAATTTCCGGAAATTAGATTATGCAAATCAGTTCTGTATATGTTAAACTGTAGGGGGGACAAAACAGAACCTTGAGGAAGTGCAACTGATGTTGTTCGAGGGCTTATTAATTTTCCGTTAGTGTCTAGCCTCTCGGTCTGCAAACAGTGCAATTATATTTATGGCGACCTTATCAGGTGTTGCTGGTTGTGTAATTTTATTTCGAAGTATGTTTAGATTCACACTGTCATATGCCCCTTTCAATTTGATAAATATGCAGGGATAATAAAAGTTTTTTCGAAAAATGATTCTGGATGTTAGTAACAAGTTCATTAATGGCATCTAGGGTTCCGGTATTATGTCGGAAACCATATTGACGAATAGGTAATTTATTATGATGTTCCAGCCACCATTCCAGTCTTCAATTTCATCCGCTAGAAGCCTTTACACGTTAGTAGGGTTATAGGTCTATATGATGTGAATTCTTCTTTCTTATATCCTGGCTTAAGAATAGAAACTATCTTCTTAAATTCTTTATAGTAAGTTATATTGTTCCACCAGTTGTTATATATATATTGAGGAGGTATTTTTGGCATTCTCTGGTAGCTATCTGAGCATATCATATGTTATTCCAGGGGCAGTGTTATTGGTATTTTTAATGGATCTTTGTAACTCGGTAATATTAAATGGAGTTGTTGGAAAATGGTGAGAATGAGGTTTTGTGAAAGAAGGAAAACATAATGGAACTGATAGTGGGATAATATTTTCAAAAATGAATAAGGTATTTGGGGAGGGATGATTGAAGAGTCTGTGCTTTTTCCAGATATTTTTCTAACTTCCTTCCAAACTTTTTCATAGGTGTATTTTTATTCAAATTACCACAATAATTAATCCAGGACTGTATTGCATTTTGTTTATAAATTTTTTTTGCCTCTGCTGATTTTTTTGTCTTTATAAATATATCGTAATTTGAGTTTGTTTTGTGAGCTTTAAAAGCAGATCTTCGTTTATTTAAGGCTGCTTTGCAATTTTCATTCCACTAGAGAGGTTTATTATTATATTCGCAATGTTTTATTTGTGGAATCTGTTGGTTTGCGCTCTGTTATATCGCTGTTGTTAGAAAATCCGGTCCACATGGGTCATTATAATTACTTTCTATGGTTCGTTGTATGGTATTAGAGTATTCGCACTAGTCTGCTCTGCCATTTTATTATTGTTTTCCTTCTGAATTATCTATTAACCTCACCATTTACAATTCTTATTATAGGAAGTGGTCTGAGCCTAGTGTATCTTCTAGTATTTCCCATTATATAGCAGAAGAGATAGGTGCAGATGATATGGTTATATACACTACAGGTTTTCGTTGCCTGGTGAAACAAGGCGAGTGCCCTCTCCTGTGTTCTGGTTAATATAAATTATTTATGGCATCTGGCAAGGCAACACCTTCATTGTTATTATATAGTGAGCCCCATAGTGTATGTTGTCCGATAAAGTCACCAGCTATAATACAGGATTGATTGGTTGGTAGAAGTAAATTGCTCTAATCGGTGATTGTCGTCATTATATGAGGGAGTTTATATATTGCTAACAAATTAACTCGGTTTTTATTTCTAGTAACTGTGATAGCACAACATTCAATTCTATTATCGAAATTTGTATTTATGTGCCACTCTTTGAAAACAATTGTATTGCGTATAATTATCATAACTCCTCTTTTACCATGAAAAAAAATTATTTTTATTTGTATTTAAAATCAATTTTATAATAAAGCTGTACTGACGAGATCGAAAGATCAAAACACGTGTCTCCAGGTGGTTATAAACTTGAGTGTTAAAGTACTTAATTACTTTTGCTAATTTATTTTAATTACATAAATCTAAATTCACTTCTTGTTCCAGAGAAGTAGTGGTTTCAAAAAGTGATTTGTAGTCTTAATAAAAGTCATTTGTTGTAGATTTACGAAATGTTTTCGTATTTTTTTTAATTATTTGTAACTATATTTTCGACAACTTTAGCTTGTTATTTTTGTTATATTTTTTTGGTGATAATAATTGGTTCCCAGTTTTGTGAGATTTAATAGTATTTATTTTATTATGAGCTTATTTAATTAAAAGAAGATTTCAGAAAGAAAAAACGTGAATGAAAATAAAATTTGGTCTAAGTAATTATCCAATTGAATTTCCATATGTAATTATAACAAGATGAAGTATTATATTATTTAAACAATGGATGTATTATAATTTATGGTTTATTGACCAATATATAAATTATTGGTGTTCTAAATCACATTAGATATATGTATTACTTACTTCTAGAAGAAATTATACTTCTTAGACAGTACCTAAAAATAATAAAAACTAAGCAATTTAATTCCATTCCAAAATATTTTTTATGCACTTTGGAGAACAATTAATGAATAAGTTAAAATACGTAATATACATAACATTTATGTTTCTTTAATAACACTATTTCTTACGAATCTGCTTTTACCCGTAACAATTGCAACATCCGGTCCTTTTTGTAACCATTCTTATTTTATTTCAGTGAACATTAAATTAAATTACTGATTTCCAGAGATAATCAATTATGAACGAAAGCGTAGAAACAGGCCTACGACCGAAAGCGTGAACTAGGCATTGGGTAAAAAACGTCCACATTTCTAACGTTTCGTGATGTAATAGCCAAAATATCACATTTTTTATTCGTTATCAAGTAACCTAATAATTTGATATTCATGGTATGTGAACTAATTATATAGAATTAAAATTATTTATCTTAATTATAATAACAATATAATTAACTCCAGAATATTTAAATTAACTTGAATTTTTCAGATTCTAATATATTTTCAATATAAATTAAGCAATACATTTTAATACTATTTTTATAAATGTAAATAATAACAACAAATTAAAAGTGTTCAGATTACATTTAATTTAATTTAATTTATTGTACCACAAAGTAAACGCCTTCACAATTAAACATTTAATTTTTTATTAAGAATCACAACAAAATGGAGATTGGAGATTAAATTATTAGAGACAATAGCCGATTAGTATTTTCAAAATTTTCAAAATGTTTGGAACCTCTAATTTCTGAGGTAAATAAAAACAAAAATGTCCATGTCTTTTAAGTTCTTTCTCTTGTAATTTATTTATTTAGTTTTCTTTGGTCTCCTTTCTTAAATAATACAAAATAAACATATTAAAAAAAATAAAAACATACAATGAAAACAATATCAAATAATTGCATTAGTTTTTATCTATTTATGTAAATGTGTTGTATTTTTTGCATTTGCATATTCTTTAGACGTTTAATACAGTTTCTAGATTACCAGGAACATCACAATTCACAGGTCGCGTCCGATTCTGATTGTGAGTGTAAGAGATGATGGGACTCCGCCTCTCGGATGGTTCGGACAAAGGCCCGCCATCACGAACTTGTGTTATTATGATTATTATGGACCACTAGGGACCACACGCGCTGCTCTTCTCATTAACTCAAATGTCCAGACACTTCAAGGTACATCCCGTCCGCCTCCTCTCGCTCCTTCACGCGCTCACCTTACCATACCATACCGCGACGATATCTCTTCATTCCGCGGTCGGCCACCATTGTCCGAAAATGAAATGTTATTGCCAGCGCAACGCTGCGTGTTTGTATGTGGCCACCTCGTAATAACTTTATAATAAGAGGGTATTGCACGGTGTTTTACGTGTGGACGCCGTAAAGTTTTATAGGTGGTAATGGCGAGGCCGAAGGAGGAATGTTCACACGTGCATTTATATATCTGTTTATGATATTCGAAATTGAAATGCGATTACTTTGTTGCGCAGAAATAACAAAGTTACTTTTATTATATTGTCTTGTTTATTTAAATAAAATCCTTGGTCTTGCATTACAAAAAGTTTAAATCAAAATCAACATTCTATTGGATCATTTAATCAATTTTTAGTTTTTACTCAGTTTTAGTCTTTCTAAATATGCTATTAAAACTAAATGCAGGGTTACGATATTTAGAAGTTAAGAATCGTTAGATCAAGCCTTTAACAACATTGAACTTTATATATAACTTGTATTAAATTCTCCCTAATACTAATAGTAATAGTTCAAAAATTATTTGAAAAGAAGTGGCTCAAGTAATCTGATTTCCGCATTAATCTAAATCCAGTCTAACACAATTTTTTGGTGCTCAATAATTTACTTCGAAAAAAAATATCCCACAAGTAGATGCTGCAGTAGAACCTAATAAATCGACATACAAAAAAATAATAACTTCCTAGACCTTGCAAAAATTTTAATTAATTTCAATGACACATCTATTTATCTTTATTTTAAGCATGCAATTGGTAAGACATGAAACTTCGCTAATCAAAATAAAGGCAAAATGTTCCCACCGCAGATATATTGTAAATTGTCCAATGGAATTTACTAAAGGCACATTAGAGAAGTATTATGTTCATTTCAAAACGAAAGTGTTAGTTAGACTACGTTGGTAACAAAATCATTATTTGATGACGCGTGCTAGATAAGCTCAAAAGTCTTTTTAAATGTCTTAATAATATTCATCTTAAAAGTTAAAATCATTACTGAAATAGAACGAAAATATAATTTCCATTCCTCAGCAAGATAATCAATATATGTTGTTGGCCCATATAGTATACAGAAAACTAACTAATAAGTGATATCTCAATACCAGTTCATGACATTATCATTTATATAAACATTTCTTTATTAAAAACTGTCTTAACTCTCTTTCTATGACCTTTAATCAAGACATCCTTAGTCGAAAATGGTTTCATCGCTGCCATAGTCGCAAACGTATTCAGACAATATCTAAGAATTTTTTAACATGACATTTAAATAAGTTATAACTGACAAAGTCGTTTTAGTATTTTATACATACTAAAACGACTTCATCAAAACTACGCATACCACTTCAGGTAAAACCAAATAATTTCTTAACTCTTCAGAAACTTCATTCATTTTGAATATTACAGAAGCAAACACTTCGAGAAAGATATTTTTTAAATTCCTTGTCTAACATTTTAGGACAATAGGAATTATATTAATTTCGATGGTTCAAGCAAGTTAATATGAATATTTCTTAACCTACACCAATATCAAAGAACTCACCTCGAACAAATCAAATAATCTAATTACTAAATGTTTATGTCAAAAGACATCCTTTAGAATTCTCTATAAATATTATTATATTATATTTATTAATTTAAAAAAAATTAATAAATATAATAACTATCTGACCAATTTACATAAACGTTTTAGAATAAAAAAACTTGTTTAAGAGCCTTGATCTCCATAAACGTCCTATATATCTGTGTTACTATCGTTTTTATCATTGGTGTAATTGTTAACATTTTTTCCTCTCTCCATTGTGTAAACTGTAGAGAGCTTATTTTATATGTGAATAATTTTATTTTATCCCTGGGTTATTATTAAATTTTACCGAATTTTAAAAGCAGAAACTCTTTCTATTGAATACAGCTTCACAAGAAGAAAGAATCAATTATAAAGATTCAAGAAGATTTTTTTTTTTTTAAATAGGCATATGCCATTCAGTCACGACATATTTGTATTTAAATATGAGAAACTATATAAATATTTACATACACACATGCATAAATCCGAGTGAATTTAGTTTGTAACGGTCAAGCCAGTTGTCTTAGCCCTTGGGCTACATTTAAAGATAGAGTTGAGAGTTGATGTTCAGCATATTGTCTATATAGATTGATATTATATTTTTGTTTTCGTGTCTAAAATAAATTTATAAAGGGCACAATAGATCTCGAGTCTGTCCAAAGCTAAGAGATGGGATATATTGACGGGAAATGTTGTATATTTAACAATTGTGTCTAAGAAAGTATTAGTGTGATTTTTGTTTATTCTACAACCTAAAATTATGTGGTTCGAGTCCCCTTCCTGCCCACAAGCACATAGGGGATCTTCTTTCAGTCCAATTTTATATAGATGTTTTTTAAATTCACCGTGGTTAATCTTCAGTCTCGTGATAGTTGTTGATAAAAGACGAGGAATATCAAATTTGGTAATATGGGTCATGTGAGGCAATGTTAGGTGTATTAGTTTATAGTTTGTATTAGGTGTATTTAAATAGATGTTCTTCGCTTCTTGTTTTAGCATTCTCATACTGAAAGACAATACATCTTGAACTGGGGGATCTACATTACCATTAAAGGTAGATTGGCTTTTTGCAAGTTTATCCGCAATTTCATTCCCACTGATTTGGGAATGACCCTTTACACACAGGAAACTAACTGATTGCGCATCACTCAAAGTGGTCAAAGTTTGCTTGATTTTTGTTATGTAGATATTTGTGTTAGTGGTATTAACATATGGTGTAGAGATTGCCTTTAAAACCGATTGCGAATCAGAGACAATTAATGCGTTCTCCTTTGTACTTGTAGAAATCCATTCCAGGGCTTTGTATATGGCTATTGCTTCAGCGGTGAATATAGAGCAGATGCTATTTATTTTCTTAGAATGTGTGTATTTTAATTTTGGAATATAGAAGGAGTAGCCCACATCAGTATTGGTTTTTGATCCATCTGTGAATATAATTAAGTAATTAGAGAATGTATTATCTATGATACGATTGAAGATATTTATATTGATGTAATAAAACTCTGTGAATTCTGGGAAGATTGGTTTTATAGTATGGATGATTGTATTGTATGAGAATGAAAAAGGAGTATTTGTTTTTCCAACTTTGATGTTGCTTGTTTCTATAAAAGCTTTTGTTAGTGGTGGAGCATTTTTCTTACACCAGTATCTTTTTGTTAATACATCCTTATTTAGTTCACTAATTTGTAGTGTGGTTTTATTATCCTGTGTTGATATATACTTGAGTATCTGTTTTGTAGCCAACTGGTTGCGCCTTATATCTAAAGGAGGTTCTTGACATTCAGCGAGTATCGTAAATGTAGGAGAAGAAGACATTGCACCTATGGCTATTCGTAAAGCTTTGTACTGAATAGTATCTAATCGCCTTAAATTACTGTTCGATGCGGAACCATATAACATACTTCCATAATCAATAATGGATCTAATAAAGGCTTGGTAGAAACGAATTCCAGATCTAGGGTTTGCTCCCCACCAAGTTTTACAGAGTGTTCTGATTATATTGATACCCTTCTCGCATCTACCTTCTATATGCTTTATATGTTGTGACCATAGCAATTTTATGTCAAGTACCACTCCTAGATATTTATATTCCCATTTTATTGGAAATCTTATACCACAAATTTTAATATACTCAGTCGAGCTAGGATGATGTCTGGAAAACATAACGATGGCTGATTTTTCTCCAGATATTGCAAACCCGTTCTCCATAGCCCACTTTTTTGCGATTTCAACTATTTTTCGGCATTTAGTTTTACATTGGTTCATCGTCTTGCAGGATGAATGCAAAACAAAATCATCTGCATATTGAACACAAGCTATATTAGCTGGAATCAGATTATGAATATCAGCTGTATATATATTAAACAAGATAGGTGAGAGCACAGACCCTTGGAGTAACCCAATTGATGAGACCCTGGGACCTATTGGTTTACCGTTTAAACAATCCAGCGTGTAAACTTGTCTATGTTTATATAAAGATACTATATTAAATGCCACCTTTGAGGGAATATCGAGATTAATCATTTTTTGCTCTAGTATATCTAAGTCAATAGAATCATATGCACCTTTTATATCTATAAATATACATGGGTGGTACATATTTTTTGAGAATGATAGTTGGATATTTGTTATAAGATTGGTTAATGCATCTACAGTTCCAAGGCCACGACGGAATCCATATTGATTTTGTGGGAGCTTTTTATTGTGCTCTAACCACCACTCTAGCCTGAGCTTGATTAATTTTTCAAGTATTTTGGTAATGCATGATATAAGTGATATGGGCCTGTATGAATTGGGATCCATTTTATTTTTCCCTAATTTGAGAATTGGAACAATAACCACAGTTTTAAATTCATTATAATGCTCCATATCCATCCACCATGCATTAAACAAATTTAATAAATATATCTTACCTCTAAGAGGTAAATTATTAATCATACTGTATGTAATTCCGTCAAGGCCCGGGGCCGTCGAATTTGTATTTTTCAACACCAATGTCATTTCATTCAAGGAAAATGGCTTAGCCAGAAAATGGTTTGAGTTAATATCTATTGAAAGTCGGTCAATTGGCTGATTCGATACATAATGAGGAACAAACATATCTAAAATGGAATAGTTGATATGTGGAGGGATATTATTACTACTGCCCGAATGTTTGCCACTAATTTTTTTAACTTGTTTCCATATCGTTCCAACTTGGGAGTTGCTTTTAATATTTTCACAAAATATTTTCCAGCTTTCTTGTGCCTTACGTTTGAATAGTCGTTTTGTTTCCGCTGCAATTTGTTTTGCTTTGATGAAATTGTAAGTAGTATAACAACGTTTATATTCAAGTAAGCTACGTTTTCTTTTCTGTATTGACAAAGTGCATTCGTCGTCCCACCAGGGTGGTGTAGGTTTTACGATATGTAATTTTGGAGCGGGTATATTTTTATTTGCACTATTGGTTATCGCAGTTATAATTACGTTGGGGTTTAATGTGGATGCGTTGTTATCAGGTGAAACAAGTTCGGCGTTAATGTCTTTAGAAAATTCTTCCCAATTGGCTTTGTTTGTATTCCATTTAACTGTATTTCGTTTTTTAAAAAATATGTGATTATAACAGGAAAGTGATCGGACCCAAGAGTGTCATTTGCAATTTGATAACTAATATTTAGACTCAAATTAGGCGATGCAAGTGTTAAATCGACTATCGATTTTCTTTGTGAAGGACTTGTTAATCTAGTTTCCCCTCCATTATTTAATAATGATAAATTTAATTTATCAATAAGATCCACAATAACTCGGCCCTCATAATTAGTTAGGGTTGAGCCCCAAAAGGAGTGATGTAAATAGTTTGTACCTAAAACTAGTAATATAGAAAATAATCCGTACTTAGAAGATGACATAGTACCTCGCTAAAAAAAGGTTTCCCACTATGCATTTCAGTATGATTTCCCATCATCTAGACACACTCTACCCTTTTTAAACGTTTGTAACCATTATGCCAATACACTTAATATTTCAAATTATTGGGAAGCGCGGCCCTGAATTTCAAAAGTGAGCTTAAAACGAATAATAATAGTGATGTAAACTGTACCTTTAGCTAACTTAGATTTTTTGCAGATGCCATGTATTAAAAATGCAAATTAAGGTTAAACTTAATCAATAAGTATGCATTATAATAAAAACTATTCATTTATCACAGCTTTGTACTTTTTGAACACAGAAGAATAGAAAGAGGTTAGTAATGGAGTGAACTTTTCAAGGGATTATTAAATGTATTCAAAGAACGTACAAGTTTAGTTCGTGTTTTGAAGATTTATCATATTCTGCAGATCATCATGGAAAATTGAATAAAAGCAATATAATGTTACTTAACATGTCTAGTTTAGTTTATTTACTTTACAAGATTAATTAAAAAATACATAGATATGACACTAAAATTTGGAATGTCCTAAAGTTTATCAAAGAGCTCGATCTAAACTTCTACAGTAAATTGAAGAAAGGACCTCTAGAGTAAAACCGATGTTACTGTTGACAGCAAACACTGAAAGCCTTCTACTGTTTTAATTTAATTTAAATTCTTACACACAATAATCTGCTTAGTGACGCTACTCCTTTCACGGAGAGTGCAACTTAGGAGGATCATATAATTTTAGCTATTAATTTCCTTGATTTCCAACTAGAACTTCTTTCGTAGAGAATGCAACTTAGGACGACCATATAATCCAAATTTTGGCTATTATTTTGCTTGAGTTCCAGCTAGAGTAAGTCAGTAGGACTACTACTATAGGAAGCGTATCCATAATGGATTTCTTCTTCTTTCATAAAAAAAGTTTTCAACCAAAAACCGATGTCACTGCTAATCAAACATTGAAAGCCTTCTACGTTTCGAATTGGTACTTAATTGTTCTCTTCAAAGCTGTAGTCACAATGATCCGCTTAGTGACGCTGCTCCTTTCGTGGAGAGTGCCACTTTGAATTACTGTATCCTCCAAATTTAGCCTGTTCGTGGTTGCTTTTGATAGGAAAAATTCAATATTTATTGTTATAATTGAATTGTCGCTGTTGGTAGTTTCCTATAATTGTCGGTGGTTAATTGGAGAAATTTAATACCACGATTTAGACAATATATGACACCTGAATGATATATCTATCAGAACGTAGCTGTAAGTTGAAATATTTATTATAACTGAAATAAATAAATTCGAACATCTTAGCAATTGAACTTATTATTTTAGAAATTTTTAGTTTTTTTTACGTGTTTTTTCGTTTGTAATAGTCAACTAACTGATTGCTTGAATAAAAAATAATTTTTTGATCTTTAAAGTTTATTGAAGTGTTCTAATTCAAATATATCTATTATACTTTTCCAATAAGTGTGTAGCAGAGAAAGTGCAAACTTTATCTAATTATTTCATTTATTGTTTATTTTTGGAAAACGTGTTACTATCTTACTAGAAAATTACTCACTATCTAACTAAAGAGTAACTTCATAATTCTAGAGAGTAATGCTACAAGCAACCCCTTATTTATTTAATGTAAATATTTCTTAACCTACGCTAACATCAAAAAACTCGACTCGAATAACTCAAATGATCTAATTACTAAAAGTTGCACATGCACCACGATCACGTCATCAAAAGACAGCCTCTACAATTCTCTAAAAATATTATTATATTACATTTATTAATTTTAAAATAAGAAAAGAGAGTGGAATTTTTGTTATCCCTCGCTTTTTAAAAACTTTCTGATCAATTTACATAAACATTTTAGAAAAACATTTAGTTTAAGAGCCTTAATCTACATATTGTCTTAGGTTTCTGTGTTACTATCCTTTTTATTATTGGTGTTTATAATTGGCAACCATTTATAGATTTTTTTTCTTCATTGTATAAACTATAGAGAGCTTACATTATATGTGAAAAAATTTGTAACTATTATTTTATCCATGGGTTATTATTAAAATTTACCGATTTTTGTAACACGCTTTGTAACTCATTCTATTGAATACAACTTCGCATGAAGAAAGAATCAATTTTGAAGATTCTAGAAGATGTAAATGGTTTGTACCTACAACTAGTGATATAGAAAATAATCCATACTAAAGAGATGTCATTGCTTTTTCTTGATATTTGTGTTCTTTCTTCATTGAGTTTTGTGCCGTAGTATCCTCCATAAAAAGAGTTTTCCGCCATTCATTTCATTGTGATTTCCCATCATCTAAATACACTATATCTCTTTCGAACGTTTGTATCCATTGTGCTGATACACTTTATACTTAAAATTATTACCAAGCACGGCTCTGAATTTCAAAAGTGAGCTTAAAATAAATAATAATAGTGATATTGATTGTAATCTAAATTACCAAGATTTTTTGTAGATTTTATGTATTAAGTAGGTGATATTTAAGTCACAGATGCAAATTAAGATTAAACTTCAACGATGAGTATGCATTATGATAAAAAACTATTAATTTATTACAGCTTAATTATACTTTGTACTTTTGAATAAAGAAGAATAGAAGAAGGTTTGTAAAGGAGTGATCTATCAAGGGATTTTAAATGACTTAATAGAATGATAAATGTTTTAATGGAAGATTACCATAGTCAGCAGAAAATCATGGAAAGTTAAATATAATTAAAATAATAGAATCTAACAGGTATACAATGTCTAGTTTAGTTTATTTACTATACATCAATTAAAAAATACATATATATCTAATCTAAACTTCTACAGAAAATTGGAGTTCTGCCTCTAAAATTACTCCCGTAAACCGATGTCACTCTTTATAGAAAGCACTGAAAGCCTTCTACGATTCTAATTGGTACCTAATTAGCTCCTTCAAATCTTTACACACAAAAACCTGCTTAGTGACGCTACTTTTTGTAACTTAGGACGACCATATAATCCAAATTTTAGCCATTATTTTGCTTAAGTTCCAACCAGAATAAGTCAGCAGGACTACTACTACTATAAGAAGCATGTCCATATTAGATTTCCACTCCTTTCATGAAAAGTTTTCAAGTTTTCAACCGAAAACCGATGTTACTGCAAACATTGAAAACCTTCTACGATTCTAATTGGTACTTAATTAGCTCCTTCAAATCTTTGGTCAAAATAATCCACTTAGCGACGCTGTTCCTTTCGTAGAAAGTGCCACTTAGGATGACCGTATCCTGCAAATTTTAGCTGGAATAAGTCAGTAGGACTACTGCTACTGCTATAAGAAACGTGTCCATGATTGATTTCTTCTCCTTTTATAAAAAAAGTTTCGATGTTTTCAACTGCACTATATTGATAAGATCTTGATATAAAATAATTCGAAGAGGCCTATTGGTACCTGTTATTGACAGAAAAACATCAATGTATAATGTTATAATTGTAGCTGTTGACAGTTCCCTATAATGATTGGTGGTGGCATACTCAATTAGAGAAATTTAATGCCCCGATTTAGACAATAGATGACACTGAATGATATATTTATCAGAACGTAGCTTAATGTTAAAATAATAAATATAACTGAAATAAATTAATTCAAATCTAAAAGCAAAAAAAAGTTGTTATATTTTAGCAATTCAACTATTTTTAAAAATATAAATAAACCACGAAGAAAGAATATTTGACATTAGATTAGTAGATATATATATATAAACCACGAAGAAAGAATATTTGACATTAGATTAGTAGATTCCTGTGACTATTCAAGGTCAGTTTAGACCAACCTATCGTTTACCTTTGCACAGTGATCATATTGAGTAACAAAGGAGTTGTACAAAACTGCAAGAGTTGATAATATATGTTAAAAAAATTCGAGCGACACATGCATATTAAAATAAAGAAAACTTTAAAATAAAACAAATAAGAAAACTTTTTATTACAAAAACAAAGACTTAAAAATACATCCAAAAACATTAAAATCAAAGATACGGGCGTAAGCCGTTAAGATTCACACTGAAGAAATCGTATTGACAATAAAACAGGTTCGCAAAGATTTTGCGGCATGAGATATTTTAATGCAGATAAGTCAAGTCAAATCCCCTGATAACGGAAATCTTATTAGTTTTTGTGTATCACGTACAGATTTTACACAATTCTATTTTATATGTACGTTATGTTTAAATGTGAAATTTCTGTGTTTTTTGTGCGAATGGGACTTTAGAGCCAGGGAAAGGTACTGGAAAGTTACTAATTAACCGAAAAAGAAACAACTGGTTCTAGGGACAAAAAAGTAATAAATTGCTTATTAGTTGATTCTGCAAAAATATTGTTATCTCCTTTGCACATAAATCTGGGATTAATGAAGCAATTTGTTAAAGCTTTGGAGAAAAATGGCCCCTATTACCAACATATTGCTAAAAGATTTTTTGCTGTCGGAGGCAAAGCTTTTTGATGGACACAGATTCGCAAACTTATGAAGGATTTTATTTTTAAAAACTGCATGTCTGACATGGAACCTCAAGCTTGGGTATCATACAAGGACGTCGTCGAGAAGTTTTTGGGTAATGTTAAAGATGATCAATATGAGTAAATTGTAAAAACTATGCTCAAAAAGTGGTAATATGAGCTGGAAGTTACACTTCCTCCACTCTCACATTGAACATTTCCCAGAGAATTTAGGAGCATGCAGTGAAGAATACGGTGAGTATTTCATCGACACATAAAAGAGATGGAAACGAGGTACCAGGTTCGATGGGCCGACTACTTGTGGTGTTTGGTAAGAGAAAATCCTCGACAGGATCCCAAATGCCAATCAACTCAATGTTTATTATTTAATTCTTTTTTCTCTTAATTCCTTACTTATTTTAAACTATTTTAACTGTAAACTAGATTTATTATCAAGCCTCTGTAGTTTTTTAGAGAAATTTAAAGTATTATGGTTTTACATATAATTTAATAAGTAATAAATATTTAATTTCGACATGGCATGAATATTGGGGGTTTAACGCTTTGTAGTACTTATTACGTAAAACTTAAAATGAAAATTAATACATGAAATGAAAGAGCAACAGTTGTGTTTGATGGTACGGGCATGCGCTAGAGGGCGCTAGTAGCAAAAATGGCGATTAAAGAACGGAAAATAGACATGTGAACACTCATAATGTGAGCATCTGTGGCTTGGATAATCCTCGCGAGATGGTACAATTGCACAAGACTTTATGCATTACCTCGGCGGAATGTTAATGGGCCTTTTTTTGTTTGCAGAAGCAACTGTAACTCGTACTTCCTATCCGGATGCTTTATATTTAATATTCACTTAGAAACACCCTGGTTTTTTTATAAGGATACACCATAGAAGTCACTGATGAGTGTTTTGACTGACTGACGACAGATTCTGAAGCTGAATAGATATATATTTAGAGAAGCACCAGTTATTACAGAGAGATTTATTGTTTAGCGCGTTTCAATAATTCATTTTACAACGAATATTGAACTTTTTATAAATTGGTATAAAACAACATTTAGCAATTAAATAAAAAACTTTTTAGAATTCAATTGTTTTACAGTTTGTTTTTATATACTACATATACATTTCGAGCACTCGTGCTCTTTATCAATAGCAACTTATTGTTCGAAATGAACATGTAGAATATAAAAGTAATCTATGAAGTAAGCAAATTCTAACCAGAGCTTTATTTCATTTAAATCGGCACAAATCCACGATGTTATACACCTCTTTCTGCTAACTCTCGCAAGCACATGTATAATTAAGGAATAAAGATATTTTAATATTGTTCGCATATAATATTTATTGATAATTGTCAAAGTTATTAATAAACATTAAATAATAGGGACTCGGGAGAGTGATCCGAATAGCTATATTATACAATACAAACTAGTGAATTTCTACTATCTGGCATTTATTTAAGCAATCACTTAATCTTAGTATTTATATTTTTCTTCTTGTCGGAAATATTCACTCATAACAATTAGAAAAAACACGAAAATATTTTCGTAAAATCTACAACAAATGAGTCTTATTAAGACTACAAGAACAAATCACTTTTGAAACAACTACTTCTCTAGCTAATACCTTGACAGACATTGAATAATACAAAAGTAATTTGCGTGTTACAAAACAGCAAGGCTATCAAAGCAACACTAGTTTGAACGTATTTCTTTCTGTAAAATGAACTAAAAATGATTGAATGTACGTTAAATAATTTGTGAGTGACTATACTATGGTAATTTGGAACAAGAAATGAATTTAGGTTGATGTAATTAAAAATAAATTAGCAAAAGCAATTAAATAATTCAATACTCAATTTTATAACCATCTGCAGACACGTGTTTCGATCTTTCAATCTCTTCAGTACAGCTTTATTATAAAATTGATTTCAATACTTTTAATATTACTCTTGAATAATTGGCGTAAATATATTGGAACTTGAGAACTAATATAGAATCAAAAAAATGCAAACATCTTGGTAATGTTCTGACTAATAGTGATAATTACACAATTATAGTAAGAGGATTTTGGCAATGTTCAACAATTACATTTCCTGATAATACGACTTCCATAGTTTATAAAACGTTAAAAAGACTAAATCATAAGGAATTGCACTAGGTACATACGCCGAAATTATTTTATTGAAACTCAAAATATGTATTAAAATCTTGACCCTTGTATAATAGTAAAGGAATATTTAGTTATTGGTCTAATTGAAAGAATAGTTTATAAGATTGAGTCTTTGATTCGAAATTGTGTTTACATCTTCCAATGTTGTATATCTTTTTGTAAAAATAAATTTTTATGCAATAGTAAAGATAATTCTTAATAGTTAAACCTTATATTTTAGCACTATATTAGGTTAATAATAGGCCTTAAACGATTTGGATATAAAATACTAACTTTTCTCAAGAAAAGTGTTAACACACCAAAAATATTTCAAACAAATCTATGTGATAATTTAATACAATTGGAACCATAGCATGTTAAGAATTCTTGGAATACAAATCAATAATAACAATAGCAATAGTGGGCTAAGGTAGCTCGAAATAATATAGGCTAATATATTCCAGGAGCTCATATTATTATTTTGCAAAAAATACAAATGAGATAGTATAAAAGTTTAGTGGTAAAAATAGTGCTAAACTGACTATGCATGAGAAAAGGTTACTTGAAATATTTTAAAAACTTAGCTTCCTATGCCTGGTAGAAGTCACATAATATTTTTTTGTCGTAGTAATTCTTATAAAATCTACAAATGAAGAGTCAAAAACAAAGAAATAAAATTTTAGGAGCAAAATAGCGATTCTTTTGTAAACTCAATCAACATCTTTAAGGCTAAAATAATCCAGATTTTTGGAAATTGTAACATATAATGCCAGAACAGAAATGTTTATATTTTTTGCTACAGAAAACTTAATAATAATAATAATATATACAAAACATTTATAAATAATTATTTACACTCGCTAACAAAAGAAAAATACTTCATACTACATAATTTTAAAATTAAGTAAACTAAATTATATAAGTAAAAAAATCATTTATGTTAAAAGGATATTTCATATTAAGGAATTGTTTTATACAACGTTTATATTCATTCAAACTTAAATGTCTGATCCGAGTTGGAAGATAGTTGTAAAATTTCAAACCAAAATAATTGACACTGCATTGAGTCTTTTTAAGTCGACTGAATGAAATAGTTTGTCAGTTAATCAGTTATATAATTGTGAACGTCATTTATAGTTTCATATTTTGTTGTATTTTGTTTTATAGACAATAATAATCCAAAAATATATAGTGCTGGAAATCTTAATGAAAATATGTTCCGTATTTTGCCTGTAATCAGCACCATCAATTATATGTACTATTTTTCAATGTAGGCTAAAGATTCTAGCCTCTAATGCCCAATGTCCCCAGATTATAATAGCATAGTAATTTTTGCAGCAAATAAAGCACAATACGCAGTATTAAAACATGTTTAGATGCCGAAATATTTTGGAATAAGTAAATTGGCTATGATAAATTGTTTGCAAGTCTTTTGCAATATTCAAACTAGGTCAGTGCTGGTTCAGAATAAATATCTAGAAGTTTCGTGTTCCAAGAATAACTGTCTGGTTTTTTGATTCATTTTGTGTTAATTCGTTTGCTGAAAACCAATATTTTAGTTGATTTTTAATATTAGTTGTTGCAGATAATAATATTTTCAGATGTTTTGAACTATTTAGCACTGACGTATAATCTGCAAAAAGGATTAGGTTCGTTTTATTTACGTGTTGATATCATTTACATATAAAATGAAAAGATGTAAAGGTTAAACTTTTGACGATGTCAACGCTCGTTCAGAAAAATATGACATGAAAAATTGAGTTGTATTATCATCAATTTTGTTTTGTTTAAGTATATGTAAAAGAATGGTGTGAGAAATACAATCTAAGGCCTTCGTTGGATCACAAAGTAAGTCACTTATATATTTCCCATCTTCAATATTTGTGTAAATGAAATTCAAGAAGTCAACTAGTGCAGATACTGTACTTTTATTTTTGGGAAAACCATATGCACTTGTTAAAAGATTATTTTTTCGAAATATTGTTTTAATCTAGCCTTTATTGCAATTTCAATAATTTTGCTAATGCTTGGAATTATAGCTATAGATTGATAATTACATTTAATTTGTCTGTATTAATGACATTATTGGTGTAGAAAATATTTTCATTTATTAATTAATATATTATCCAAATAATGTAAGTTTCTAGTGAAATCGCTAGTAGCAATTTGTCATAAGAGTTTTCTGTAAAACTCGTAACTTACATCAAACGCATATCAGAACTATCGATATCTAGAGGAAAAAAGTTTTTGAATAAATAATACGATTTCGAAGAACAAAATGAAATAATAATTGTATGAGTTTTGAGTGTACCGTTATTTAATATCATTTTTTATACAAGTTCTCCAAAGCTGTTACAGTACAATATAGAAATCGTTTCAGAACTACCTAAAACAAAACATTAATTTTAAATAAATAAAATTACAGAAACTTTTATCTGAAAAATATTGATAAAAATATACCATATCTTTGCCTTTTAAATTTTATTTATCAATCTTATAAACATCAAATATGCAAATTTAGCGGCGATAATATTTTTTTATGATATTTCTGCGATAATATGTTTTTAATGTACATATGAGCAAATGGCTCATAAAATATACTGAAAATAATGCTTTTTTTAAGATTTAAACCTTTTGATATTTAAGATGCTAAAGATTAAAATAATATTTCATAATTTCAGTTTTGGCATTGTAATAAAAACTGTAACGAACTAAAATTAATTAAGTACCCCCTAATCTGTATCTAGAGAGCTATAAAATTAATTAATACATCTAAACCGGCCGAAAGAGGTATCGTAATTAATGCTTTATCGCAATACTAATAATAGCATCCAAGTAGTAAAGTCGGCGATTTCAATCAGCGAATGAGCTATTTGTATCAGGATCATCCCCATCCCGTCCCCCGAACGGGGTTGCGGCTCCTTTGTAATTCCGGCAGGCATAATGCGAGAGCGCCACTCTAGACATAGGCAGGCACAGACATCAATGAGCAATGAGCGTCAATAGGAAAATCATACTAATTCAAGTGCTGCAGAGTCGAGGCCTCTGTGCGAAGAAAGGACCGCGTGTTGCTAGAAGGAGGACGATTAGGACCGGATGGATCTTTGATGTTTGTCGTCAATAAAACCAGAACCCATCCGGCAAATGAATGAATTGTGCAATTTACTAAATAACGTTTTCAATGGAACGCTTTAGGAAAGGAATATGTGTGTTCATGTAAGGTTTTATTATCTGAGCAAGATCAAAGGATCAGAGATTACTCTCGGTAATGGCATTTTTAATGTCAATTTGCGCTCAATTTACACGACTTGTGGATAAGTGCCTTTAAAAATATTCTCCACCATAACAATTAATATAACGGTTAATTCAAACCTACACGTACATATAACCGTAAATTAGATTACATTTTTTGTTTAATAAACTAAATTACATAACTTACCCTCCTTCCTACTTCATTATTATGGGTATTAATTTTCGAATGTAGATCGGAAGCCTTCTCACGATCGTCAAGGAGCATTTTTGAGAATCTCATACCGAACTTTAAATTATGAGAGCACCCACCCCACTTCCACGGTGATGACTTGGACATTTTACTCCTGTAATTCTTATGGTCGCACCCACAAGTAGTCAGCCTTCCTTGGCTGCAAGCTCTCGCCACCGAAATGGTAACACCCGCGGCCGATAAGGCGTAAGCGAACGCCGTTTCTCTGTAGCCTGTAAAAAAAATAATAAAACAGATTTTGAAAATATATCTTACAACACCGCATTACAGATTTGTTAATGGTCATTAAATTTAGTTATCGAACGCACCTCGGAGCACTTACTTCTGTTATCTAGCCGGTTACAAATTGCCACCATAAATATTTAAATTGAGTTATTAAGGAAACCGCTGTTAGATAATTACATGTTATCGAGAGGTATAATGGTGCATAATTGTAAATGAAAATCAAACACTTTTGAATTAAATTATATGGTCGTAATGTTTTCTAATTTCTATAATCAGGCCTGCTTTATAGTTGTTACAGTTAAGTAATTTGTTAATAAATCAATGATATGGCTAATAGAATAGTAGTGATTTTAACACGTATACTAAATTGCTTCCGAGCTGATTTAATGTTTAATATTGATTAAAAATAGATATATAATTATGTGCTTGTACAATTTATATCAAAAAAATTGTTAATTTTGAATTAAATAGTTTTTTTTACACTAAACAAAATAAATTACTATTTAATACTATTTTGCAGTACACTTTAAACTGGGGTTTAATAACAATAATTGTAGAATAAAATTAGTACATTAAAAAAATACTCCTTTTATAAATAATTACGTGTAAATAGATGACGTCATCTGCCATTTTATAATGAAATTAAAATATTAAAACAGCTATTGCTAATAGAAATATATTATATTAAACATTTATTATTTATATTGATAATTATAGTATTTACAACACAGTAAAGTCACAATTTTGGATTCGGTAGCTATGTGTTACTTTGTATTTTTTTTCTATCGTAATTATAAATTTCGCGGGAAAATACCCTATATACCAGTATATAATTTTAAGCATAAAATAAAATAAGAAATCATTATAAATATTTTTTCTGGCTGAAACTATAGGATCTCCTCATCAACAGTTTTTGCAGAAGCAATTTACTTTTATATAAAAAATATAATATCGACTTGTGGTCTTTGTATCTGAACCAAATATCTCATAAATGGGATAATTGCTTATGTCCTAACTATTATACAAGCAGTGCCATTTTTAGTATCATTTTGAAACGATGAGTTAATTGATCAATGGTGTTTAGGATATTTTAGCTTGTATGTTGTAAGTACGGTTAAGAATATATGGGTTTTTGCTGAAGAAGAGAAAAAGGTTTTTAAGGACTTACTTTACTAATAATAGATGGATTGTACCATATCTTTTAGTAAGGATGTAAAGGGCTTGTTATAACCTGCAGCTTTTTAGAATGGCGGGATAGGATTGTGAAATAATATGGCAGAGTAATCAAAAGGAGTCTGAATCTTATAAATATTAACTGTTCTTTCAGAAAAATCTATTAATATTGGATTTTTGATTGTTCCTCTAGGGTTTTTGGTATAAATTTAAAATGTTATAAGAATTATGGAGATAATTTATAGAAATTGATATTTGATAAGCTACCATCTGGATACAGCATTGTATAGACAAAATTGTTTTGGTCAGTTATATCGGGGTTATTAATACCATTGCGAAGGGTACATAGAGGAAAACCTTGGGGGAATTTTTCTCAACAAAAAATGTAAAAGGTGCTTCGATTTTGAAGAAGACTAGAAATTTGTAAATAATTGGACAAATTCAAGGTGTGTTGTGTTAATTAAAACCTTTTAATGTCAAGTTAAATAAAAATTTTAAAGATTACCCAAAAAATGGACTTCTGATTTTCGAGAGAAATTTATGATTAAATTTTAGAAACTTTTAGCGTATTAATTTTTTTTCAAATTACGTTTTTAAATTACCAGCTTCTTTATTTATCAACCAGTTTGATTGTTGAGATCGATATATAGCTCAAAAAGTGAAACTCATTTATAACATACGTGTATTTACTATAAAAATAAAACTTTAGATTATTTATAATAATCTTAGCAATTAAGCAGATTTCAAACATATCAATAATTACAAAATTAATAAAATAGCTTATAAAACTATTAAACAATATGATTCATAACATTCTTTTTAGTTCCATAAATTAATCATTGTTTTTAAGCTTCAAATATTTATAATTATATTCTATTTATTTCTTATCTTTTTAACATTTTTAGATGTCTCAAGGGTCTGGTTTTATATAGTTGATCCCTGTTTAGAGAACTAAGCTGAATTGATTTCAGGGTCAAAAAAGCCGTTTTATCAATAAAATAAAGTATTTAGATGTTTTGTAGATAAATAATCAAATAAATAGGGAAAAATAGTTTTCTCTAAAAATATTGCAAATATTTTAACTGTAAAGTTTTTTTATCGATGATAATAGTAATAATAATCTTTTATTTCTCAACAGACAAAAATCTAATTACAGAGAAACATATTACATGTAAATGTATATGTTCAAAAACATAAATACAAATACATAAATCATTCAGCTAAATGTATGGTATATAAAAGTAAAAGGTTAGTACAAATATGAAGTTGCAGTGCGTGTAAATTAAAGTAAACAGGCTTTTAAATTAGTTTTAAACTTTTATTTCATTTGAAAATAAATCCATACCATATTGTACTTTCGTATTTTCGTATCATCATGAGCAACGGCGAAAAAGAGTGGTGATTTGTGTTTGGAGTGTTGTACTGAAATGTGTGTTTGTTTCGTATAATTATAATTTATCTGTGTCTGTTATGAATTGAGACCATTTCAAATTCATCAAGCAATGATATATAATCGACGTTGTATGGGGGATATATTTTGTGTTTATGAAAGTACAGAAATTTTAAAAGTCGCTTTTGGCATCTTTCAAGTAAAGAGATATATTTATTATAACTAGGAGACCACACCGAAGCACAATATGTTAGTTTGGATATAATAAATGATTCATACAATTTTTTAATCGCCACTTGAGATTTAAATACCCGACATATTCTGATGATGAATCCTAAAGTTCTGTAAGAGTTAACAATCCTTAAGTAAAAATGCCGGAATTTGATCATTAGCCATCGTCATCTTCGGTTTTAGTTTTTGTAGTGACTTGGTTACCAAATCCTCCGAAATATGAAAATTTCCAATAGTGTCGTAAACTGGCTCATTATGGAAGTTTCTGTCAGTATTGAAATTCTGATAAGATGCTTTAAAATGAGTTTCGAATCCATCCACAATGTTTTTAGGAGTCTCAAAAAATTGATCGCCGAGTTTCATGGATCCTGGGATATGCGATTGATTTTTCCGTTGATTTATAAATGACCAGAACTGTTCAGGCGTCTTCGAGATGTTGCTCTCCATTGTTTCGATGTAATTTTGATAAGCTGTTTTTGAATATTTTTTAAAATACGTCTAGTATTCCGCAATTGATTCAAAACAATGGGGTCATTCGACTTTTTATGTAGCCGGTGTAATTGTTTTATTAGGTTTATAATATCTTTAGAATATCAAGGCGGGTAATGTTTATTATGAATTGCGTAACTTCTTTTGGAAACATGCTTATTTAATAACCTATACAAAATATCATAAAATAAGTCACAGGCTGTGTTGGCGTCATTACGATGGTAAACTTCCGTCCAATCAGTGGCAGCAATTTCACAATATAGTGAGGGTAAATCAGCTTTTTTGAAGTTATAACTGCTAACATTTACTCCGGTCTTTGGGAAGTTTACAGAGGATTCGTATTGGATATTAATTTCCAGAACAGGGTGATGTGTATCTTCTCCTACTAAAATATCATCGCTTCTGTCAACTGTACAGTTAACATTTTCGGAATCGATTACCGTGTCAAGAATTCTATTATTTTCGTTGGTTACTAGATTGCGCTGTTGTAAAGAGTTCATAGATAAAAATTGCAAGAACGGCGTTACAAAGTTGCAATGGATTTTCTGGCTTAGATAGTTATAGTAATTAGTTAAATTTAAATCCCCCACCAGTATTACATCTTCCAAAATAAAATTATGTTCAATATATTCAAAAAAAATATTATAGATTTACAGAGAGGTATCTGGAGGAATATAAGTGCAAATGATTGACATTTTTCTTTTAAATATTATAACTTCTACAGCTACTACATTGATGTTGGGAATACAATGTTCAAGAGGTAATAAATGAGATGTTATGTTATGTTTTAAAGCTATTAGATCGATAAACGATAAAGTCGTTAGGAAACAATTCACTATTAAATACACCATATTTTAGCCATGTTTCACTTATCAATATTATGTCATAGTCACACATTATTATAAAATCCGTTCGTTTCCGAGTTAAGTCCATTAGTATTTTGATAATAAATATTTATTGATTGTTGAGAAGTTATTAGTTTCCCAATTTTACAATTTTTGGAATTCCATGAACATATTTATTGTATATTTTATTGTATAAGTATATTAATATAAACAATTACTGAGTCTTCATCACCTGCCTCCTTAAGTAAATTTAAATCCTCTCGCATTTTAACATTCCCATTTAATAGTTTATTTTTCTTCAAAATTTGTTTCACAATGTTTTCGTCTGCAAAAATCACTTTAACGAGACGAGGCCTATTTGATGTTTTACCAATTCTGAATAATTTTATAGGATCCTCTAAAACATTAACAGTCCTTAGCAGATTTTTAACTGCTTTATTATCTTCATCAGAATGATTTGCGCTAGTTGATTTGGGAAGGTTATATATAATAATATTTTTAGATCGAATTTTTCGTTCTTCAACTTCGTGTAACAGTTCGAAAGTTCTTTTGGCAGCTCTGATTTGAGTTCATTGAGTTCTGCTCTTAATTATTTTCATTTACTACTGATTCAATTTTCTTATTTAATTTTATTAGTACCGAGGTGATAGAAGCCATAAACTCAGATTTACATAAATCTGAGTTTATGGCTCAGATTTACATAAATCAAATTGTGATTTTAATATAGATGAAATAGTTGATTCTAAATTGGGCATATTATGAGGACACTTATCACATGTTCACTTATCGAACTTTTCCTTCTTTGCTTCCTCTAAATAATAGTCTAATTTTGATTCGAGAAGAGTTGTGCAGGTTCCATGCCTCTATTCCTTGCACGCATCGCATTTTAGGGCAGGAAATCTCGGACTAATATTATTTATACAAGTGGTGCATTTTTGTACCATTTTAACAATACTAGACACTTTCCACACCCAGGTGCCGATCGGGGTGACTAACTAGACGTACAGGTGGGCAGCGGAAACGCACTTAATCAGGTACAATAGGAAAAAGAAATAGTTACAATGAATGTTATAAAAAATATTTAAATAAATCATCCAGTATGAAGTTACTAAAACAATAGAAACAGCCGATCCAAAAATCATTATTTTAGTTAGTATATAACACTTGTTAATTGACTTTAAATCAGGAGCACATGGCACGGCATGGTTTAGGCACAGCGTTAATTATTATATTCATGGATCAAGTATCCATTCTATTAAAGACTTACAGATTTTTGTATTTACTTTGTATATTGTTTATTATATTTCATCTGTTTTAGTCTGATGATGCTAAGATAACTGCAGTGGTTTTTGGAATATGTCTCTGCTAAGCTCACTGTATCTTAAGCACTGATAATTTTAATAAGAAACTTTTTAATAGATATCGTATTTACCAGAACTGAGTAAAAAAAGACCTTTTTCTACTACCCTTTATAAAAAGACATTTTTCGTCACCGAATACTCCAGCGAAAATTTGAGTTCCGTCACTAGTGAGAGAAAATCCCATAACGCTAACTTTCGTCACTAGGGACGAAAGTTACCTACAAATTTTCACCTCCGTCTAGTTGCCTACTGTCACTATATCGTGTCATTATTAAACGTCAGTTTTTGAATTTGTACTGTTCGTAACTTCATCATATCATGATTTCTGATTTAGTAAGTGATTTAGATCTTTCCAATACTGCACCAGAAATAGTAAATCAAGCTAAGAAAACCTATGTGGATTTATTATCAGAAAAATCGAAAAAGAGGTATGAAGAAATATATGTAAAATTCATGGAATTTAAGACAGATAATGGCGTAAATTAATATTCACTGTGCTGTTTGCATATTTTGCAAAATTGTCGGAAAATATTTAAATCGTAAGTAATTTAAATATGATATGTAGTTTTGTAATTTTTAATTAAAAAAAAAGTATTTGTTTATATAATAATAAAAGTTTGTTAGTATCATAGGTAAGGTAGTAGAAAAAGTATAGTGTTTAACTCGTCGAAAGCATTTTTTTAAGCGAGAGAACAGTTTACCAAACGAGGCGAAGCCGAGTTTGGTAATGTTCGCGAGCTTTCGTCACTCGTTGAACAATATACTATTATTGACATACAATTATTCATACAAATATAATCCTATACACTTTCTTGTTTTTTACTCCCTTCTAACTCCTTTCTCCCATCAGAATATTTACCCATCTCATCAGAATATTTACCCCGGCCCTTTCCTCTCTCATCCATTCATTCACTTTTTTGTTGTTTCCCACCCATTCCTCAAACCTGTACTTTTAAAAATAAAACCCAAATACTGAAATACTTTAACTCTCTCAATTACTTCCCTTTTCCATTCAAAATCGTTCACTCTTCCTTCCCTTCCTTTATTTCTAAATCTCATCCACTTCGCTTTCCCAACGTTCACCCTTAGTCCTCTCTTATCCTTCCACATTTCAGCCTTCAGTCCGTCCAGTCCAGCTGCTTTTCCTCGTTTGACCCCCTCAAACGCTCTTTGCACCTCCTCCTCCGTGAAGTCATCCTTGTCTTCCCTTATCATTCCGTCCCCTATCCCACATGGCATTCCACTAGAACTCTTACATTTCTTTGTCCATTCCTCTAATGGTATTCCTATCTGCCCCTTTATTTCCCCTCTTTTCAGAATATTCCACATTTCTGCTTCATTTCTACACTTTTTTAATTCTTCACTCTTTTCTTCCAAAACCTGTATTTTCTTCTTTTCACATATCCTACAATATTTTGCTCTAGTGGATTGACTTTTGTATTTAATGTATTTTTTTTCAATGTCATTTTAACTATTGATAAAGAACACTTCGTGTTTCTAAATGTACATCTAGTCAATAAAAACAATTTGTAAAGAAAGTGATAATACTTTAATTACAATTTACTATAATTAAATATAATTAATAATAATAAAATTTAGACCCTTTAATATTCGAGGCACTTTATTTCGCGGATTTTCATTTAAGTATGTTTTGTGTATTCTTTTAAATTTGTGTACTTTCCAGTATAAGCAATATGGTAAATGCAATTGTACATATGATGATAAAATGGACAGTTAACAAAAAACATTATAATTTGAACCATTAACCAACAATTGAGTCTACATGCAAGTGAAAATCAGTAATGTTAAAACAAAATTGCAAAGCTTAATTATAAATTTATTCTAAGTCTTTAAATTTAAATGATCTAAAGACATCAAAAAACTAAACAGATATATGTTTATTTATTCCAAAATTATTACACTAATTCAAATTTCCCCAAGAAAAGAATTAAGATAAAGGATCTGAAGTTTCAGATATTTTGTAATAGAAAACTTGGCACATATTTAAGATGCTCTATGAGCTATATGATTACTTAAATAAAATTACACAGGATAATAAAATATACAGTTAATTGGGTCTATATAAAAGTGAAACCGGATTTTTTAAATAAACAATTATATCGAGATCCAGAATTTGCTATAGTCTTTTGAAATTAATATTACCTAATTTATATTAAAATATTATATTTTTTTAAGTCTTTTATGCATTATATGTATTTTAAAACATTGGATTTCATTATATTATCAGAAACATCAGTTTTGCAATGACAAATAATAGTAAGACGATAATTCAATGTAATTTTTTTTATGTTACAAGTTAATTCATATAAGAACAAAGATTATTCTCAAAAAAAGAAAACTAGTAGTAGATCGTATCTTGTAGGTTACTAAAGTATACTTGTTACAAAATAACATCACATTTACTTCATTCTAAAACAAACCTATCATGATTAACTTTATGAAAAACTTTATAAAAGTCCGATTAAAATGATTCTTTATATTGAAAGCTTGATTTAAGGCTTTGTTTACATTTGGGCTATGTATTAATAAGTTTACTTTAGTGATTTTTAGATAAAATTTATGCTGATGCTCAATAATAGTTATTTAAGGTACAAGTGTAAAAAGTGATGCTTTATTGCACGAACTGGCGTTTAAAAACACGAGCGAGGAACGAGCGAGTTTTTTTAAAGCCAGGAGTGCAATAAAGAAACTTTTTACACGTGTGCCTTACAAAATTTTATCTTCGATCGTAAAGGATTTCAAAGAATATATTCTTATGAGTAATATTTTCATGTCATTTCAATAATTCAATTAATGAAAACATATTTTACCCGCAGTGCACTAATGAAAGCGTTACTTAGCAACCAGTAAACAAGTTGCACAAATGTCGGCGGCCATTATTATTTATTGAAAAAATGTTCGCTTTATTGTAATCGCTTCGACTTGCATTAAATGAAATCTTCGGAGTTCCTAAATCTGCCATTTCGTTTGTATTATATATTTTATTTATAGTTTATTAGTTATTTGTATCAATTAATAAAAAATTAAGTTTTTCGTCGAAAATTTGTGCTATAATATTCATCTGTCAAATTTGACATTTCTGTGCAATAAAAACAGTTTGACAGTACCGTGCAATAAAAACGTAAAAAAGCACTAGTGCTTTAAAAAGCCACTTTTACAATGAAAAATGATGCAAAAAGCGGCTACTTTCTGTACGATCGTAGATAAAAGTATTAAAATCACCCAAGTTATTAATTTTAAATTTTTTCAGGAATAAAAGTTCAAAATAGGTCTGTAGTTATAAATTATATCTGGGTGACTTCAAAACAACAACAATAATATAATAAGAAGGCGTGTTAACGTTTTTAATTATTTAGTAGAGCAGATTCTGAAAAATTTGACTTTCCTTTGCTTTGATCTAGACTTAATTTTAGTATACAAAACCTTCATTTTCAAAATGGAAACTAAAACCGATATTTTTGTTACGCAAGTATATGTGTCAACAATCATTACTCTGGATATACTTACATTTTTAATACAGCAGTAAATGAATTTATATCACTAGGTATTCCACATGTTATTTGTGAACTTCAAGGGGTTTAAAATTATTTTTTGAATTAATTTTAGTATTGGTTTAATAAGGTTATGAAAAACTCTGTGGTTTTCAAAAGAGTGTGTTTATTTGTTGTTTCGAAAATTTATTGCTTCTTCAGATGAATGAAAGTTTACACTTAAATTATGTATCTTAGAACTATGTATAATAACACTTTTGGCACTATGGCGAGATGAATATTTTAAGTAGTAGGGACTTTGATAACTTAGTTTGTTTATTAATTAGGAGGCCCCTTTTGCAAATCTGTTGATTTCTAGGTTTTTCAATAAATTTAATTTGCTTTTTTTTTCTCTCTATGGAAGATCTTGAATTAATTAAAGGTGTGGCTTTCAGACAGCATGTGATTCGCATAGGACCTCGACTCTTACTTTTTTTAATCAAAAGCTGACCTTTAGTCTCTTGTTTTCATAGAAGAAAATGTATAATGAGCGTCATGGTAGCCTTTTTAACAGTTGTAGTTGCTTATTATCTCTCTTCATTTCAGATCAGATATATTAGTTGAAAACATTAAAAAACACCACCGGAATACTTAGAAGAGAAGGCACGAAGAGTGTTATAAATGAGCTCATGGTTTTTAAGGCAAATTTCATCATTTCCAAACAATATTAGTCCGTAACAATTTAGCAAAATAAATTTTTACTATGATACAATAAAAAACAATCGTAATATATTCAATGGACTTCATCGGCCGATGGTATAATTATATACAGTACAGAATAAGGGGTGTCGTATTCTAATAAACAGATTCAAACATAGTAGTTATATCATTATAGTTTCCAGAAACTGAATTTAGTACAAGTTTTTTTAGAATTCTTAATGCTTTTAAAGTTTATAAGTTCAGACGCAGATACATATGTACGCTCAAGCCGAGTAGACGTGTGTGGTGAAATTCGTGCTGTACGCTTGTCTATATTAAATTAAAATAAAATGCCGTCAGGAGTTTCCACGCGCAACAACACAGAACGCAACAATATGGACAAGGAGGAAGCCCTCGTACAGAAAGTAGTAGAACGTGTCCTCTCTAACCCTAATTTTCTGGATAAATTACTTGGCTCCATTAATGAGCATCTCAAGCAAAAATTCAATGACTTCGACCAAGAGGTGAAATCACTTCAGACGAAAGTAGATGCACTTCAAGTGAAAATGGATAGACTCGACCAACAACATAAATGCAATAATTTAAGAATATTCGGCTTTGATAAGGAGCAGAAACTGAAGCCAGAAGAAATCGTGGTAAATATCTGTAATAATAAACTTCAAATTCCAATCACGCGGGACGACGTTCGTCAAGCTACTGTGATGAAAGGTGAGACCCCAGCACTCTTAGTTACATTTAAAGATACAACAGTACGTAACAAAATATATGCTGCTAAACGCAATCTTAAAAACACTAAAATCGTAATCCGAGAGGATCTCACAGTCATTAGACTGGCAATAGTCAAGGAGGCAATTAGATTGCACACGAACAAAAATGTGTTTACTAACTATGGTGTTGTGTATGTGAAAACAAGTGGCGGTATTAAAAGTGTATATACTATGGCCGATCTTAATAACATCAAATGAATATCACGCACGGTGATTCCACCTCTAAGAATCAATGCACTTGGAATTTTATTTCATCTGCGTGATTGAATTGTAATTGTGTTTATTTTTATTATAATTTTTTTTTTGTTAGTTTCCTTTTTCAATTCTAATCTTATCTCAAAAAATTCCTTTGTGTTTGATTTTACCTGGGAGAACATTAACATTTTCATTTAAATTTGTACACTAGTACACTAGGGCCTTATTTTTATTACTGTGTTAATTTAATCTTTGCTTAAATTAAACTTGTATTATGTGTGTAAACAATTATGCAAAAATTGCTCATATTAATGTTAGGTCCTTGTTACCTAAATTAATGGAAGTTCGTGAATTTGTTTTTAATAATAATATTGATATACTGACAATATCGGAAACGTGGCTAACTTCAAATATACCGAGCAGTCAGGTCTGTATCCCTGGTTATATCTTCTTAAGAAATGATCGTTCGACGAGAGGTGGTGGTGTGGGTATTTTTATTAAGGACACGTTGAATTACACTCTCTTATCTCCGAATGAAAATATCGAAATATTATGAATACTGGTTAAAACCAACGCTTTGAATTTTATAGTGGCTGCAACATATAAACCCCCGCACTTGGATTACGCATATTTTTTAAATGAGTTAGAATCTTCAATTGTTAACTGTTTTGCGTACTCTGATAATATTGTTTGTTGTGGGGATTTTAATATTGATGTTTTAAAACCTGAACAGCCATCAACTATTTTACTCTATGATGTTTTGGAGAGTTTAAACTTATTACAGTTAATACAAGACCCGACACGACTCACTTTAACCACTTCTTCGCTTATTGACCTCATTCTAGTGCCTCGTGATTTGAAAATATTAGATCAGGGCGTTATAAATTGTAATATTTCGGATCATGATGCGGTATATTGTAATATTTCCGTAAACAAAGTAAAAAGTAACCCGCAACCATATACTTTTCGCGAGCTCCATAAAATAGATATCTCAAAATTTAACGCTCAATTGGAAAATATCCCTTTTCAAGATATTCTTCGCATAAATGATATTGATGAGAAAGTCTATATGTTTAATAAATACATCTTAAATATATTCGATAATTATGCACCATTAAAGACTGGGACATTTTCTAAACCCCAGAGCCCTTGGCTGACGGACAACATAAAATACTTAATTGAATTGCGCAATAAATCCAAAACAAAATTTAGGCGTACAAAAGACCCTGTTCATTGGACTGACTATAAAAATTTAAGAAACTTCACAAATACGGCGATAAGGAATGAAAAGAAGGCTTACTTTACGTATATTTCTCAAAACAAAAACAAAAGTTTTCTGTGGAAACATCTCAAGAATTTAAATATAAAAAAAACTTCAACACCATGCATTCCTGATTGTTTAAAAGATGTAGATGCTCTTAACTCCTACTTCATTAATAGTATTCCTGCTAGTAAATCCGATGGTGACAACTTTAACAATTACAACGTTAACTCTCTGAGCTCATCAGTGGCACGTTTTCAGTTTAAATTAATTGATGACCTTACTGTGATTAAACATCTTAATAACATTAAATCATTAGCAACAGGATATGATGATATAAATATTTCTATGTTACGACTGTGCTGTCCGAAAATTTTGCCTTATCTGGTCCATATTATTAATTCCTGCATTCTACAAAAGACCTATCCAAATGTTTGGAAATATGCAATTATCAAGCCAATACCGAAAATCAATGAACCATCGGAGCCGAAACATCTGCGTCCTATTAGTATCTTACCAACAATTTCGAAAATCATGGAAAAAATAATTTCAGAACAGCTACGTGCATTCATAGATAATAACCAAATACTACCAATACATCAATCTGGATTTCGGCCTGACCATAGTTGCGAAACTGCCTTGCTAAATATAACAGATGATTTAATATCTGCCTCAGATAGCGGTAAAATGACTGTAGTCGTTCTTCTCGATTACAGTAAAGCGTTCGATACTGTTACTCACACAACGTTAGAGAAAATTCTTGGTTTCGTAGGACTGGATGACTCTGCAATTTCACTTATTATTAGCTATTTATCAGATCGTAAACAATGTGTGAAAATAGATAATCTGACATCTGATTTAATAAACATTACTCGAGGTGTTCCACAAGGGTCAATCCTTGGACCACTTCTTTTCACCATATACTCTTCAGGTATATTGAACCAGCTGAAATTTTGTAAAGGGCATATGTATGCGGATGACACGCAACTATATTACTCCTTTTCGCCGGATGCACTTGTCAACAGTGAACGATGCATTAATGCTGATCTTCGTAATATTTTACATTATTCCAATATGTTAGATCTTACAATAAACCCCGTAAAATCTTGTTTCCTGGTGTTTGGAAAAAATAAATTATGCAATATTATCGGCACTCAACTAAATTTACATTTAAATGGAGTAAGTATACCCTACAGACAGCAAGCTAATAATTTGGGTGTAGCAATGGATAACACGTTCCGATACAAACATCTAATAAATAGATTTATATCTGCCGCTTATATGAATATAAGAAACCTATATCCTCATAGGTCTTTTCTTACCAAATCCACTAAAATCACTTTATGCGAGTCGCTTGTACTCTCTCACTTTAGCTATTGCTCAACCTTATACCATCCAGCTATTGACAAGAATACACATATTCGGATTCAAAGGGTTCAGAATACGTGCCTACGTTTTATATTTGGTATTCGGAAATTTGAAAGGATTAGTCATAAACTTCTTGATGCTGGTTGGTGTAATATGGAAAATAGAAGGATTATTAAAGCGTTGTGTTTTTATCATAAAATTATACACAGTATGAAACCACCTTATCTCTACAATAAAATTACGTTTAGGAATGACGTCCACAATATTAATACGAGATTTAGAGGGCATATATCACCACCAAAGCACACTACTTCTTTGTATGAACGATCATTTTCTTTTCATATCTATAAATCTTATAACACTTTACCTGATGATTTCACCTGTTTGAATTTGGCCATGTTTAAATCTGCAATTAAGAACAAGTTTACGCACGATAACTTAAGTTAGTTAGTTAGTAAGGAATTAATCATTCAGTTTTTCTGTAAAAATATTTGTTCTTGTATAACTCCATTGTTTTTTATTTATTTTGTTCATATAATGAAGGTTTGGATGGTAGAACAGCAGGGTTATTACCCAATGCTGAATCCCACCTTATGATTCTCTATAATTAATTTTGTATGTCCCATTGTATATACATGAAACTTGAGAGAGAATAAAGTCTATTATTATTATTATTATTATATCTCATATTAATTGGTTCATTTTTAAGCTAACTTAGGTAGGAAAACTCATATCATTGCAATTTTCTTCCTATTTAATATTTCAAATAATGGCAGAAGATCTGAGTAAGGTTAAGTTATCTATTTTCATATTAGGACATTTGATGACGGGCAAATGATACGATTAAAACAGGGTGGTGGTAACTGTTACTATGTATCATATGATTAAATTTTGCCTATGGACTACAACCACATTTAACCCAAACATCTTATTGATGATAAGATTATTATTATTTATTTATTTACATTTTACAAACATACGATAATACATTTATATATATTTTTATATGCAAAACTTTACAAACAGAAATATAAAGAAAAACAGTATATACATTGCTTCATATAAACTTATAGGAGAAATAGTCAGACATACAATAAGGTTTATGTTACATAATATTTTATACATACTGGATTTCATTTTATTGTAATTGAGGTTTTCTATTTTAGTAGGAAGATGGTTGAATATTTTTAGGCAGGAGTAGAAAGTGCTTTTTTGTTTAGTCTATTTTGTGGGAGATTATATAATTGTCCTCTTCTTGTATCATAACGAGTTGAATAGAATACGTTTTCGAATTGTGATTTGTGTTTCCATAGAAATTTATGCTCTCATATATGTAAAGGCCATAACATATTAGGATATTTACCTCCTTAAAAATACTTCTACAACTTGTATTATATTTTAGTTTATACAAAACTCTAATTATTTTCTTTTGTATAACAAAAGCTCTTGCCGCGTTTGTGCTGCTACCCCAAAATATAACACCAAGTATTAGGTGTGATTCCACATTTGAAAAATAAAATAATCTTCCGATTCTAAGGTTAGTGCAGCGTACAAGTGTTTTCAAGCCATTACTCAATTTATTACAAATGTAGACAAGATGTGGATTAAATATCAATGTTTCATCTAAATGAATCTCCAGACATTTGATATTGTCAGAGAATGAATATAATTCGTTATTAAGAGTTATTGAATTTGGACTTTCAAGGGCTTGATTTATTTTAAATAGAACTATAGTCTGTTCGTTGGATCTTCCGTCGTACGTCACAAACTATCGCTTCAAAAAACGACGACAGTTTTACAGTGCGTTCTTTTTCTAACGCATTTGGTTTACTTTATCAGACTGAATGTTTTTGCGTCGTTTCTCGAAGCGATAGTTTGTGACGTACGACGGAAGATCCAACGAACAGACTATAGTTTCGTTTTTGACTTATTTAAAATTAATTCGTTTTTCTGAAAACCAAGTTTCTAACTTCGCCATGCTGTTATTTCCAACTTCTATTACATCCCTTAATGGATTACCTCTGAGAAGGATATTTTGTACCATCGGCGTAATTTAGAATTTGACCTTGTGGTGGCAATATTCCAGAAATATCGTTAATATATATTACGAATAATAACGGGCCAAGGATGCTACCCTTAGGTATTCCTTTAGTTATCCGCAAAGGATCAGATAGTACTGTGGAAGTTTCATTATTAATATTTGTTAATGAAAACAACACACCGTTTATTCCTTACTTCACTTGTTTATTTAAGTGTTAGATGTACATTTCATTCAAAAGGTGAACATCATCAATAACTAAAACTATTAGTGCGGTATATATACAGAGAAGAGATTCTAGGGAAAAACCAGGGAGTAATTAGTCCAATAAGGGATTTACATTGTTTCGGTTTCTTTGTAGGTAGTAGATCAAGTAGCGGATTATGTAAGGGACTTAGGTTAAAATTTAGAAGATAGAATATCATGTTTTGTAAAGAAATTAAGTAGTCTATTATAAATTACTTTTTCAAGAATCGTTGATGTAGAATTCAACAGACTAATAGACCTATAATTTCTAAGGTTATTTTCGTCATCATTTTTTAATATAGGTACTAGAACAGTTTGCATTAACTTTGCAGGAAATATGCCAGTTTTCAAGGAGCAATTTATTATGTCGCTTAACTTCTAACATTAGAATAAAACACGTTTAAAAATGCCAATATATACATTACCATTTCTATGTTTATGGTTTTTGCTGAAATTTCTTACTTATCTTGAATGATTATAAGGTCTGTCTATAACTGTATTAAAAATACTAAGATATAATAGCCAAATTTTGGAGGAAATTATAGAATCTTAATTTTCAACAAAAATTCAAAATAACTGTCGCTATTATTATCTTTATCAATTCAAAATAAGTTTATTTTTGAGTAATATTATATTTTAAATAATAGTAGTAGCGGTGCAAGGAACGTGAACACGTCTTGGCCACGCTGGGTTAATATTAGGCTATAGTTAAAGGTTAAAAATTGCGAACTGTTGAGTGAATTGCGAGTGCATAAGCGGGGAAATAGAAGTGGATGGGGCACGATTTAGTGACGGTTAAAATAAAACTGTGAGAACAAAACGAAAAGTGAAGGTTAAGACACAAAAAAAAACGAGCATAGTTTGTGCGCGCCAAAAGTGCGACGTTGTCGGATCGAACAAATAAAACGTAAAACAAGGAAAATATACAAAACAAATATATTAATAAATCAGAGGGTAACGGTGAAAAGTTGTTCCATAAGATAGATAAATAAACGAATAAAAGGAAATAATAACGGATATTATGAACAAAAGGCAAAGGACTGAAGATAGAGACAAAGATATACAAATTTTCAGAAAGAGCAAAAAGATATTAAGATCTCCAGAACAAAGAAAGAAAGAGGAAAGAAACAAAGAATTTAAAGGATTTGCTATAGAAGAGGAAGAAATAAGAAACGAAGAATAAATGGAGGAACTTAAACAAATTAAGCTAATTATCAAAACAGATAAAAACCCACAGAAATTAACAAAGGAAATTAGAGATATGAAAAGACATGGAAAGGAGAGAGGAACAGTTGGAGAGAGAAAAGAAATCACTAATAGAGAGAATAGAAAGATTGGAATAAAAGAATGAATGGGATGAAAAACAAAAAAGGAAGAACAATATAGCTATAATGGGACTAAAAATATCATATCCAATAAAAGAGGCGGTTCAGAAATTCTGCGTAGAGAAACTAGAAACTTATATAGAAGTTAAAAATGCAGCAATAATAAATGAAGGCAAAAAGCAAGAACTTATAATAGCGGAAATAGCTACGAGCGACCAAAAAAGAGCAATTATGGAGGCTAAGAAAAAGCTAAGAGATACACAAATATACATTGAGAACGATCTAACTTTCGAAGAAAGAAAAATCCAAAGGGAGATAAGGAGCATAGCAAGGGAAAAAAAAATAAAGGATTTAGAGCCAAGGTAGGATACAAAAAATTGACGCTCAACGGAAAGGAATACATATGGGACAACACATAGAATGGACTAGTAGAGAAAGAACATAATGAGAGAGCAAAAAAACAATAATGGAAGAAAATATTAGTAGAGAGTTGACAATGGCAAGGAATAAGGACTTGAGGAAAACAGAAACAAAAAGAACAGAAAACGAACATAAGATTATATTTTGGGGAGGGAAAAAACTAGTAAGGGAATGGGAGATTGGGGTAGAAGGGGATAAAGGAGGGAACAGGGATGGGGGAGACATTAACGGAAGTAGGGTACATCAAGATAGAGCCACACCAGAGAGAGGTGAGCAGGGATTACGGAAGAGGGGCGATAAAAGAGGAAAGATGAGAGAAAAAAAGGGGGAAGGGATGACAGCATCGTTTTGGAACGTCGCGGGATTAAAGAGGAAAATGGAAGAGGGGCCTTGGTATAAAGAGTTTGAGAAATGGATAAAGGAGAAGGATATGGTGGGTCTAATCGAGACATGGGTAGAAGAAGAGGATTGGGAGTGGGTAGAGCTAAAGTTGCCAATGGGATATAGATGGGAATATAGGGGGGCGTCAGGGAATCATGCAAAGGGAAGAGCAAAAGGGGGAATCATAACGGGAGTGCGAATGGAATTGGAAGAGGTAAAGGAAGAGGCAGGGAGTGAGAGAATAGGAGGGGCAATAACAAGGTCATTTTGGAAAGGAAAACGCCTGTGGAGAACGGTGACGATATATAATCAGAAAGAGGGGAAGGAAATTATGGGGGAAATAGAGAAGATACTAATGGAAGGGGAGCAAGCAGGAAATTTGATCGTAGGGGGAGATTGAAATGTGAGAACAGGGAATCAAGACACAAAAGGGGTGAACCAAGAAGGACGGCAAAGAAGAGGAAGAAGGTCGAAAGATGAAACGACAAGTAAAGAAGGAGTGGAATGGATCAGGTGGGCTGACGAGCAGGGTCTAGAAGTGCTGAATGGATCGACAGAAGGGGATTGGGATGGAGAGATGACGTATCTAGGGCCAAGGGGGACCTCAGTAATAGATTATGTCCTGGTGACTGATGATATCAGAGATGACGTAAGGGAATTTAGGGTGGATGATAGATGTGGATCTGATCATTTCCCAATAACAGTGAAGCTTGGGGGGGGAGGAAGAAGAAGTAATCAATACTACACGATTGGGCTGGTACTGGTCCAACAGGACAAAAAAGATATACAGAGACAAAATAAAGGAGTTTTCAAAAGGTGGTAACAGTAGAACAGCTGGGAGACAGGGTAAAACAGGCGATGACGAGAAGGAGTGGAGGAAAGTCTGTGAAGAAGGGCTTATGGTTTGATGAAGGGTGTAGGGAAGCCAAACGAGCTCTAAGAAGGACAATAAAGGCTTGGAGATATGGAATGGTGGGAGAGGAGGAGGTAAAACAGGCAAAAAACAACTTTAGAGTGGAGTGCAATAGTAAGAAGGACAAGTGGATGGGAGAAGAGATGAAGATAGTGAGGGAGCTAAAGAATGAAAAACAACTATGGAGATACTTGAAGGAGAGGGGGTCAGCCAGGAAAATAAAAGGAGAGGGTATAAAAATTGATACATGGAAGGCACACTTTGAAGAGCTGTTAGGAACGAGGGCAACCGAAAGAGAGGTGGTGGCAGAGAGAAGGGTCTTCGATGGAAAAGAAGATTTTAGCATGGAAGAGCTAGAAAGGGCACTTCAGCAAATGAAAGACGGGAAGGCGGCAAGACCTGATGGAATACAGGCAGAAGCATGGAAGTGGTGCAGCTCAGAAGGGAAGAAGAAAATGCTGATGCTTTTTAACAATTTATGGAGAGGAGAAGAGCAGTTTCCAAGTCAATGGAGGGAAGGTATTATTGTACCAATTTATAAGAGAGGAGATGAGAGGGATCCAACAAACTATAGGGGAATATCACTGATGGATAGCCTGTATAAACTGCTAATGATAATGGTAACGGCTAGGCTGGAGGTGGAAGTAGAAGAAAAAAGGATGCTACCGGAAATTCAGGGAGGGTTCAGAAAGGGACGATCCACGATCGAGCAGATAGCTACACTGAACTAGTTGATTGAGAGGGAGTTGATGAAAAAAGAAAAAATGTGTTTGTTGTTTGTAGACTTAAAGGCGGCGTATGAGTCGGTAGATAGAAAGTTGATGATTGAATGTTTGAAAGGGAAGGGTGTGTCGGAGCAGGTGGTGAAGTAGATATGTGAAGTATACAAGGAAATGTGGTGTAGAGTAAGAATGGGTGAGCGTGTATCTGGGCGGTTTCAGGTGAGAGGGTGGGTGAGGCAAGGATGCCCATTGAGCCCATTGCTATTCAACCTTTATGTGGCAGATATGGAGAGGGTGTTGGAGCTGGGGCAGGCAGGGGGAGTAGTAGTGGGAGGGATGAAAGTATGGAGTTTGGCGTATGCGGACGATGTGGTAGTGTTGGCGAAAATGGTGAGTGGGATGAAAGAGGTGAAGAGGAGATTGGAAAAGTATTTTAAAAAAAGACGATTGATAGTGAATGTAAGGAAAACCAAATGAATGATATGTAAGAATGCAGGAAGGAGAGGGAAGGAGGAATATTTGAGTTGGTCAGGAGATCAGATTGAGCGAGTGAAAGAGTTCAAATATCTTGGGTATGTGTTCAGCGAAACTGGGACGAAAGTACGAGTATGTGGGCAAGAGAGCGAGAGTGGCAATGGAACGTATGTGGGGTATATGGAATGGGATGCTAGGTAGGAACTTGAGTATGCAAATGGTATGGTGGGACGCATGTGTGAGGTCAATAGTGTTATATGCAGCAGAAATCTGGGGAGTGAGTGGGCATGTAAAATTGGAAAGGGTACAAATACAGTATTTAAAAACGATATTAGAGCTGGAAAGGTTCACACCGGACTATATAGTACTGCAGGAGTGCCAGAGAATGTCTGTAGAGTGGGAGGCAGCGAAGAGGGTCGTAAAATTCGAGAGGAAAATTTGGGAATTAGGTGAGGAAGCGTTAGTGAGAGAGGTATGGGGTGCGTGTCTGAGAGACTGGGTGAGGAAAGGCGAAGAAATAAGGTGGATGAATGAGAGGAGCAGGTTGTATGTCAAGGTGGTCAGCAACGGTTTTTGAGGAGAAGCTAGTACGGAGGGAGAGGATAGAGTGCGAGGTGGCAGAAAGGTTACGAGAGGTTGAGTTGCAAGAGAGGCAACTTAAAATTCAAGAAAGCAAATACAACCCCAAATACCAAGACCTACAAGTGTTCGCAGGCCTGCCACTATATTTCAAAAAGTTAAAACCAGAAGAGATCTGGTTGCTGGCTAGATTCAGATGTGAGAGTGAAGAAAGGGGTAGGAAGGGGTGGATGGGAAAAGAATATGTGAGATGTAAATATTGTGGAGAAGGAAAGGATGAGTGGGAACATTGGATGGATGAGTGTGAAGAAGTGAGGGAGAAGATAGTCAGGAAGGGGAAAGAGAGAGCTAGGAGGATATGTCTGGGTAAAAGTGGCAGTGGAATAGGTGTGTGCAAGCAGTTGGTGCAATTGAGGACAGGGAAGTGTAGCTAGGTGGAGGGTAGTGGAGAATGGAGTTTTTTTTTTTTTTTTTATTATTATCGAGGGTAATAAATTTTATTGTAAAATAAATGTATATAGATTAATAATGCCAAATAAAGGTTTATTTATTTATTATATTTTAATACTATAATGATACATTTACACTTAGTAGTAAAACAGCTGAGAACGGTATTATATTTTTTTACACGCGCACTAATCTAAAATTATATAGTATATATAGAATCTCATCTGATAATACGCTGATTAAGGTTATTAATAGTTGATTGAACGGTAATCTAGAGACATGTGTTTCGTGGTATCATATCTCATCAGTCTAGCTAGGTCGTTCATTACGCGTGGTCCTAAAATGAAGGCTCAGACGAGAATATGAAATATTTTATTTAATAAAATAATTCATTATCATCTTTAAAATAAAAATTGGCGCCAAAGAAAGGCATCTTAAGAAATTGTAATCCAGATAGCAACTTAGAATATTACTGAATAAAACCCTAAGGACAAATTAAACATAGTTTTACTTTGTTTGTATTACTTTATTTATATTTGGTGATTTATTTTAATTTTTAACTTTTAATAATTAATTAGAAATAAGTGATTTGTTTTGTAGTCTTAGTAAGACTCATGGCTGTTTTCGCATTTTTAACAGGTGAAGTGTTTTCTGCATTAAAAAAGTAATAAAAGTAGTTAGCAAAGGTTTCTTATTAAAAAAACTTATAAAAAGATATCAGGACATTTATTTGAATATGTAATTTAAGTTTTGTTATTGTTTAAATGTATGAATAAAGGTTACATCTACTGATCTTATTCCTATCAGATGTTTGTATTAGGGTACTTATTGTTGGTTGAATATGCATTGGACGATTTTCAAAATGTAAATAAGTTTAGTACACGAAGAATGACCGCCATAATTCCCTTTAATAACTTGTCTTGCCTTCTTATTTATTTCAAATGTGTCGTTAATAAGACATATTTACGAGGTATAGTAAGAAAGTTTACACAATGCGGAGCGCTGGCGAATAAAGTAGCCGCCGGATGTATGCCAATATGTTCAAGTATTTGAGCTGCCTATGTGTAGTTATATCGGTATTGTGCTGCTTATGTGATTATTTCGAATGTCCAAGAAAATAAAGAAGTGAAGTTGCATCTATGATTAGATTTCTCAACGCAAGAAATGTGCGACCTTGCGATATTTATTGTCAATTAAAGAATATTAACTTATGAAGAAAGAACAATCACGAAGACGAGCGTTTGAGACGGCAGTTAGTCATTACGGACGAACGTTCAACCATCCACCATATAGTCTACACTTAGCTTCTTAAGATTACCATTTGTTTACAAAACTCGAGAGCTTTCAGGCAGGAAAGAAATATTCCGTGTATCAATACACTAGCGGCGGAGGAATATGAAGCTGGGATAGAAAAACTCGTCACGCGTTACTACAATTGCATAAATTTGGGGGATCACTATGTACAAAAGTAATTTAAGGTATGTTCTTTACAAATAAAACGTTAATATTTGTTAATATATACTAGGTTTTTCATATTCCCAAACGGGTACTAGTTTCCGGATGCCTTTCATAATTAATAACACTTAAAGTAGAGGTACTAATTTTAATGTTTCATTATTTTATTGTTTGAAACGCATATAATGCCATATGATGAGAAAGTGAAGTCGAGAGATAAGTGCTAAACCCCCCGACCACCAAGTCTCGATCAATGATTATTGATAATTAATGAGTCGGCTATAAAATACAATACATATTAATTGATCAAGAAGCACTGGCATGATATTAGACATCTAAATAATGTGATGCATTTGATCAGACGAACAATGGATCACGTTCGGCCCAATTATTTTTTAATCCAATTACGGATGTGTCCATAATAAGATTAGTCGCCCGTGCACTGTTTGAGAACAGTATCAATTAACAGGAGCTGGTAGTACAATTGCTAAAAACTACATTCCTGAAAGCCGGCGATCCGAAAAAGTGCGAAGTATTTATAGTCATGTTGTAAATAACGAGAGATATAGTGGCCATTCGTCGCACAAAAAAGTCACCTCTCAAAGAAACTAATATAATATTCAATGATTAAATATCTTAAATCACAAACAGATAATGTGCAATTTACAAGCAGGTAAATGCAGTCCGGTTAGTCCATATGCGGCCGGCAATATTTTTTGCCGCAATCTACGTACGCTCGTGACGTGCCAGCAAATTGTAACTAAATCGCGAACCTACATTTCGAATATTACGTCGTAACCATATAAGAACAGACTTAAACGGAACTGTTTTGAATGAGAGAGGCCATCCGATCAGTGGTTATGGTTCTCTAACGTCCTCGACCACCGGCACTGATTATCTAATTGTGTGCCTGTAAAGGTATAATCGTCGCCGGGTAACTCGCTCAGCGTTTACCCATTTTCATATAAATTATATCGCACATCAACTCGCCTCCAGAAGAACTATTCCCTTCACTTCTTTTCGAATCTCGGACTCGACTGATAGTCTTCCGACAATCTGATAGCCGAAGCCTCGATCCGATGCCGCTTTTTTTACTTCAAACAAAAGAGCAACCAAGGATTCAATTATATAAGGGCAAATCGAGGGGAGATAAGACTTTCAATCACAACCGCGTCACATTTTACGGTGTGAAAGTTATGTCGCAGAAAAGGCAATTTGTTTTATTTATACTTAAGAGAAAACTTGACGAAATCGACAAAGAATGAAATACTCATCATTCAAAAGTAATTATGATGCGATAATATATGCTAATAAAGCATTTTCAACAATCAATAAAAAATTCCCAATAGTTTGTAATTTAAATTTATGAATAAACAAAAATAGTTAAATAAAAAAAAGTTATAGTGGTCGTTCCTTCAGTTAATATAATTTAATAAGATTCTAAACATTTTTATATCATCTGCTTCTGCTTCTCTTATCTTGGGTTCTAGTTGGTGTATTATTGACTATGCTAAATGCATTCACCGGTTTTAATTTTACGATTTATTATATACGTTGGAGGGTGTATAGAGGCCACCAACCTAACCTACATAAATATTTGGACCTTCATCACAGTTACTGATTCAGTTTCCTAAAACAAAATCAGATTTTACAACCATAATTGTAGCTTACGTTTAATTAAATATGAAAGTCGGTTGGTGTTCACTATATTACCTTCCAGATTTAAACTATAAACAGTGTTATTCTTATAAAAAAATTAAAAGAGTGAAGTTTTCATGGTAGATCTAGCATAAATCTGATTGTAGTATAAAACATGAAACACATTTTATTGTTATTTTGTTAAATTAACTGAGCAGTGACATAACAATTTTATCATGAAAATCAGTTAATTGATTCCCCATTTAAATCAAAAGATAATCCGAGTTCTTCAAAGTGGCGTATTTCAACAATTAAGCGATTTTGAACGCGCTAAATTAATCAGGCTCAGAGAAGCAGGTTTGTCAATTCGTGATATTGCCCAACAAATTGGCAGAAGTGTCGGTATAATATTGGCGTAGATGGACCTGAGTGCCCTAGAAACACTACAAAACGTGAAGATCGAGCTCTTCGGCTCATCGATATCCAGGATCGATTTTCAACAAGAGCCTTTCGAGACATCTAGAGAGGCTCAACTAACCAAAGAATATCCTTTCGATCAGTTTACCCGAGAATTCGATCATTTGGTCTCAAGTCGTACCGTCCTTTTCTTTGTTTGCCCTTAACTCCTCGCCATAAGAGATGCCGTTTCGAATGGTACATTGAGAGACTACAATGGGTCCATCGATTTAACGATGAATTGAGATTTTGTTTGTTAGCCCACGATGGTCGTAAAATGGTTAGACGTTAGACGTGAGGAGAACGAGGAAATTTACAGTTTGCAATGGGACGCCATACAGCTCTTACACGTGGAGTGATGGTATGGGGGCGATCGGTTATGGAGTCTCCTCTTGTGTTCATTCCAGGAACATTAAACGCAAATCGCACCATTATCACAGTTCTAGAACCATTATTAATGCCATATCTGAGAAGGTTGGAAAACCTCAATTTCCAACAGGATAATGCAAAGCCACATACAGCTAGGGTTACTAACGAATTCCTGAAACTAGCTAATGTTGATTTACTTCCATGGCCTTCTTGTTATCCAGATCTATCACCTATTTAACACGCATGGGATACAATTAGCAGAAGACTGGGCCAACTTCACCCATCCCCACTCAGTCACCTCAGGCTGACATTAATGACATTGATTTCTAGTATGCCTAGGCGTGTATGCTCCAGAAATCGTGAAGGAGCAACTCATTATTGAAATTAAAGAAAAAGTTACCAGGATTTTTACTTTTCCTATATACTACGTATATATAGAGGAAGTACCATATTGTTTTAGTGTTTTTTTTTTAAAATTTTTTTTTGCGAAATATCCGTTCTGTAATGGTCTCAGGGGACCTAGCCCATTACACCGATTTCTGGAAAAATAAATTGTGTCTGTGTGTGTCTGTCTGTCTGTGTGTCTGTTTGTCGGTAGGCGCTGTATCTCAAAAACGAATGATCCGATTAAGATGAATCTATAAACTTAGGTTTTATCGTTAAAAACTGGAACTGAAAAGCTTTTGGTAAACATTCATAAACCGGAAGTGGGCGTTTACTTGAGTCGTTTTTTTAAAACATAACTTTTATTTTTACTTTGATAAAATTTGTAAGATATGTTTCTGAAATGTGGGGCTTTGAAATTTTAAAGAAGCCATAAATTAATTATCACTAGTTTTATTTTTTTGTTTCCTTTTATAGAATCCTTTGAAAACCTTAAGATGAATTTTGATGAAATTTGCAGGATATATTTCTGAAATTTGTGGCTTTGAAACATAAAGCAAATCAAGAACTAATGTTCACTAGTTTTTAAAGAAATTCTACTAAAATTTGTTGTTTTTTATATAAAAATTGCTCTGTAGGGGTTTTCTTTCAATTATTTAAAACCACTCGATAAATTTAGATGGAATTGGCAGGATATATGTATAAAATGCGTGGCTTTGAAATATCAAAGAAAGTAAAGATTAATAATCACTAGTTTTTCAAGAAATTCCACCCAAAAATATTTTTTTATATAAAAATCAAGTTGTGTTTTACTTTAAATTTTTTGTAAACATCCCCGTGAATTTTGATGGAATTTGCAGAATATATTCTTGAAATATGTAGCGTTGAAATCTTGAAAAAATAAAAATTTGTGATCACTACTTCTTCAAAAAATTTCCACTAAAATTATTATTAAATTATTATTTTCTTTGATTTTTTTAAACCCCCTTGCTTAATTTTGGTTCAATTTTCAAGGCATATTTCCAAAATGTGTGGTATCGAAGAAACCAAAAACTAGGGATCACTAGTTTTTTAAGAATTTCGTCTAATATTTATTGTATTTTTTTATAAAAATCAAATTAAAGTGTTGTTATTAGAATATTTTGAAAACCACCATATGAGCTTGGATGGAATTGGCAGTATATATTCCTGAACTGCGTGGATTTGAAGTATTGAAGAAACCAAAAATGTTCACAAGTTTTTTTTTATTTTCACTAAAATTGTTTGGTCTTTTTTTAACATTTTAAAGTGTTTTTCTTTGAATTTTTTGAAAATCACTATGTATTTTGATGAAAGTTGCAGGATATATTTCTGGAAAGTTTGGCTGGAAATATTGAAGAAACTAAAAATTAATGATTAGTAATTTTTCAAGAATTTCTACTACAATTTGTTACGTTTTATAAAAAGCAATTTAATTTAATTTTTTAATTTTATTTCTTTATTATAAGTATGTTTCTTTGAATTTTTTGTAAAACACCTCTAGAATTATGATGGCACTTGCTGAATTTGTGGTTTTGAAATATTGAAGAATCAAATAATTAATGATGTTTTTTTCAAAAATATGTATTAAAATTTTATGTTTTTCAAATCACTTTGAAGTGTTTTCTTATAAAATGTTTGAAAATCTTATAATAAATTGTGATGAAATTGACAGGATATATTCCTGAAATATGTGACTTAAAGGTATAAAAAAATCAACAATTAATGATCACTACTTTTTCAGGAATTTCTACTAAAATTTATTGTTGTTTGTATAAAAATTACTCTGTAGGTTTTCTTTAATTTTTTCAAAACCACTCGATGAGTTTAAATGGAATTTCCAGGATATATTCCAGAAGTATGTGGCTTTGAAATATTAAAGCAACAAGTAATGTATGGTCCTTAGTTTTTCTAAAATTTTGAATAAAATTCGTTATGTTTTTTTAAAAATAAAAATCACTTTGAAGTGATTATGAATATTTTGAAAATGGTCCCATGAATTTTAATGGAATTTTCAGGACATATTCCTGAAATAGCTTTGAAATATTTAGGAAACTAAAAAATAAATATTACCAGTTATTTTTCCAGAAATGTGTTGTTTATTTTCTTATAAAAATCACCTTTTTTAAACCACCCTATGAATTTTGATAGAATTTGCAGGATATATTTCTGAAATAGGTAGCTTTGTAATGTTTAAGAAACCAACAATTAATCATCGCTAGTTTGTCAAGAATTCCCACTTAAACATTTTGATAAAAATAACTTTGAAGTGTTTTTCTTTTAATTATTTAACAACCACCTGACTAATTATGATGAACTCTGCAGGATTTACTTCTGAAATTTGTAGCTTTGAAATGTGGAAGAAACCAAAAATTAGTGATCACCAGATTTTCCAAGAATTTTCTCTAAAATTTATTGTTTTTTTATAAAAAATTTTGAAGAGTTTTTCTTAGAATTTCCTGAAAACAAACTGATGAGTTTGGATGGAATTAGCATGGTATTCCTGAAACACGTGGCTTTATTGAACAAACCAAAAATGTTCACTAGTTTTTTTCATATATTTCTGAAATCTGTGGCATTGAAATATTAAAGTAACCCAAAAGTTAGTGATCACTGGTTCTTCAAGAATCGTCACTAAAAATGGTTATTGTTTTAAAACACTTTGAATTATTATATTTGTTAATGAGCAGCTGTTTTTTTAATATCGCCGTTTTTTAGTATACATAAATTGAACAATGCAAGAAAAGTACTATGATGGCCACATCACCATTTATTTGTTGAAATTTTAATATTTTCTTAGTGTGGATTATTTACCTATTATCTGAAATTTTCATAAACATTGAACGACGAATTCTTGGTGTTCTTTTACTTTTGGCAGCAAGTATAAATGCAAATAATCAAGAGAGAATAGTCCTTAAAACAGTTTTTCAGTCTGGATTTGTACATAGAAACTTTTTTCTCCCGATAATGATTGTTGATGCAATTAATTATTACCAAATGTTTTTAATTCCAATCAAGTTAATATAGTCATTGCTTCAGTTAATGCCATTCAGTGTTATACCATCGTTTTAGGTCATCCGTTTCCGCTTCTCTTTTCTCTCTTTCTAGATCGTATATTATTAACTATGCTAAGACATTAATGTTTTTCATGTTACGATTCAGAATAACCTTTCAATGTAATAACCAGAATATTTTAAATATAATATAATATAAAGTAAAAAAAGTAATTCTTTCTTATAACTTTTTTGGCCCTATGAGACTTAATAATAGTTATATATATTCTATATTTAGTTTTGCAGTAAATTATGCAAAGTATCAATACTTTAGGTCCTTGCGTTTCTTCCTCACCTTAGTAAATGAATTAATTAGTTTTTGTTTTGTTTTTTCGGACCAGTTTTTATCTATTTTGGATATCATCAGCGTAGATTATTTGAAGAAACGGAAACTATTTAGAGGTTCTTGCTTTATTAGAAAATACATATCTGTAATTACTGAATTTTGCCTCTGGATTTTTAGAAACCTTGCTTTTGTAATATTGCCTATTTATTCGCAGACGATTCATTTAAACAGTTTCATTTTAGAACTTCCAATAGGGTATGCAACTAGATTAACATATCCTTGTATATAACATATACACTTTGGATATCATTATAAGATAGATGGTATATATTTCTTGAATCTAGTCGAAGAATACCAGAACAGCAGAATATAATAAATTGAAAAACAATTCAAGTAATATAAAGCTTATGACTCTTCCTATTATTACTCTTAAATTTTGGAGGCGTTTAATTCGTGGTACATTTTCGATTTTTAAATAAAGAAAACACTTAACTTTATAAATAAATATAAGTGGTAGAAAAAAGTGTTTTCTTTACTTATACCTATATTTCCAAATTGAATAATATTCAAATACAAGTCAAGTAAAATGTCGCTAAATTATTTGATTCTACAAACAATAGGTAAATAAATTAATTTGGATTATAAATAATAAAAGAGCATTTGGAAATGGATTTCATATAAAATTCTTTGTTGATATGAAAAAGGTGATTAGGTGTATGGTGTTGGTTTGGATAGCTTTAGAGTTCCTGTTTGTTTTATCTTGATTTGTAAAACATTAAATATTTTCAAAGGTATGAAAATTTATTTTCTTATTTGAAAATAATCTTCCTTTTAAAGTGCATTTTCTGTCATTTCACATTTTATTGGCCCAATGGATTTAGGATTTATTACCTATAATTTCTTTAAACTTCTTTTAGTTTCTACTGATGCTAAATATCTCATTTTAATAGTATTTTTTAATTATTTCTTAATTTATTTTTGAGCTTACGTATTTATTAACATATTATTATGTTATGTAATGTGAAGGTTTTCCTTGTTTTTAGTTATTTTTTTTCTAAGTTAAATGCTTCGTTATATCAGACTATTGGTGATTTGGAGGTTGATTTATTGACTCCCTACTACCAAATTTGTTTTACTGTTTAAAATTTCTTTAAATTTGAAATGTAATATCTTGAGAAGCGATAAATTAATTAATATTTTTGTGTTAATTCGATTGTTGATTAAAACAATGAAATAATACGAAGTGTATTAATCAACAATCGAATATATTGAGAAGTTTTTGTTTATGCGATTTGGTTGTAGGTGCATTTGTGCTCTTCATCTAAAGAACCACTTTAGGATTATTTATTTTGCTTTAATTGATAGAGCATCTATTTTTGATATTTGGTTGATATCACAATAATTTTTACAAGTGACTCGAGTTTCTATCAAGAGAAAATATTGTTTTATATCAACAAAGAAAGAGTTTTATTTAAATATTCAAGATATATCACGAAATAAACGCCTCAACCATTAATCTTATTTAGTTTATCTTATTAGGTATCTGCTTGTACCAGGTTTTAATTATTGTCGTCTATATCTTTGTTTTTTTGTCAGTCAATTCTTCTGCATACTCTTCTTTTATGTTTTTTCTAAAAGGTGCGTCATTAATTTTCGATTATATCCCTTCTTATCCCAAAATTTGAGATAAATATAGTATTCAAAATTAATCTCATATTTCAAAAAGAAAGCATAAACATGATAGAATTACGAAGGTATGTTTTTGAATTCGCGGGATAGAATAGAAAAAGATAAAATAATATTAAAAAATTGTATCTTGTATTTGATTCTCATTTTTCACTTGGTGAAACATTATGTTAATAATAGGTTGTTGAAAAAATTCACTTGGTTTGTTTCACTAAATTGTTTATTTTGTATTCGACTAGTTTCGACACTCGCATTCTTGATAATGGCCCAGTGCCGAAACTAGTCGAATACAAAATAAACAATTTAGTGAAACAAACCAAGTGAATATTTTCAGCAACCTATTATTACAAAATTATTTTTCTTTTTCAATATATTCTCCTGCAACCCAACACATTTCTTGTATACGTTCATGAAAAGATGATTTATTTTCTTCTGAAAATTACGCTAAAACTGTATCCGTAGAAAGTTTCTTTCCTCGAAGCTCTTTTTTCAGATTTTGAAAGAGATAATTGATGTTAAGAGCCTAATTTGTGTTATAAAGTTGGTGTTGCATGATATTTTATTTCACAATATACAGACAACATCACACAATCAATTTACACTGATCTCAATAATGTGAGTTTTTCATTTAGTTGTTTTCAAAAGTTGGGACAAGTAATCACCATGAGTAGATCCTTAACGTTACTAATAAACATCTTTAAAAACTGCTCGTTGTTCATGTGAGGTACAAAATCGACTAGATCAACAATGACCTTTCTACCGCATTATCAGGTGCTACTCTATTTGTAACCACCTCTTCGACATATTGTAGTACTTGATCCAATAAAACACCCTTTTTTGAACCTGCCTCAGATACTTGAGCTAAATTTAGCATGGAATGTACATTTCTAACCTTCTCCAATCAAGAATCCATGGTGTTTTAGCACAACTGTAAGCCATAAACTTCAGGATCGTAGCATGTAATCTCAACATTGTCATGTGTAAACATGAAGCCTTGTTTTCCATATGGTACCTTAAGGTTAACACAAACATATGCATCCTGTCCTCTTGCAGGCTGGTATCTAGTGTTATATGCACGGGGTTGCTGCTTTCGCGTGAGTAATATTCGTGGATAACAGAGCTGTCTTTGGTCACTTCATTTTCTGTTGCCTAACATCGTACTATGTTCTCAGAGGAGTTTATATGACGATTTAAATCGTAAACTCAGCTCGGTCTCTACTTGATCGTCATATTCCTTGTAGGGTACATAGAAACAATTCGTCACCTCCACTACTCCTTTATTTTGCGTACCCACTATGTCAATCAATAACACGATGGGATTCAGCATTTCTTTGCTTGTAAACGTCGAAGATTTGGAATAAAACTACTGGGTGAACTTTCACTACAAGATAAAGCGTCATTTTGAGCCCACCGTATGCAAAGCAACTCGATTCTTACGAATAGTAGCATTGTCGTGCAAGAGCAGGCCACTTTTGGTAAATTTTCCTCTATTTTTTCTCTCTGATAGCCTCTTTTAATTGCTCTAAAATTGAAGCATAGTATTCTCTGGTTATAGAAACACCTCTTTCCTTATAATCAATCAATACAATTATTTCTGTATCCCAGAAAACTGTCGCCCTGAGCTTTTCCACCGACTGCGATACATAGAATTCTTTAGGCGGTGGTGAACCATTTTTCATAGAATCTTGCTTAGACTTTTTGTTATTGTGAGTAATCTAGGCACCCATCTTCAGTAAAAGATAGTTGAGATAATTATGTAGAATCTTAAAAAATGGTTCTTTCATATACTTTCTGCGAGTTTTTTTCAAACGTGCATCCTTCAATATTAATTATCAGATTTTTTCGATGAGATTTGAAGTGGTGACCTCAACAGACCCCGCAGGTGGGGAATTATCTTCAATGGATTAACTGCCTTGCTTAAAAAGGTTGTGCCACTTAAATACCATGATTGTTTTCTGGATAAGAGTCCCCGAAAAAAGATGACATCTCTTCCAATATATATATTCTACTGATTAGTCACTGAATAGACCTGCGCGAGCGACTCTAACACCCTCCATACCCGCCATTCTGGAAACTAAAAACGCACCTCGTATGTCATACTATTACAAGTTGGGAGTAAATATTTGCCTACATTAGATGTATTTAATTTATTGATCTTGTGTACGCACACGCTGCGTTGATGAGCGCCGTTACGGAGATGAGCTCGTCTGCGCGGTGGGCACTGGTTCGTGCTGGAATTGATGTGGCTCCGTGGAGGTTGATAACGCTGGTTGTGCCCTGTTGAATTATTAAATTGAACATATTGGGAATCCGGGAATCTAAGGGTCCTCTAGATAAATGGAGTCAACGTTGGGTGGTTTTCGGATACATCTTATGTACCAAATGGTCCCTTCTATACTGAACGCGGTGACTATGAATGCTGTTATCACCCAGGCATACGTATGTAGATTCTCATGATGTGGAATAGTGTGCCAAGTCGTCCTCTGTTTTATGTTATCCATGTATTTGATCTCTTGGGCCAGATTCCTGTTCCTTGTACAACAATACATTAGTACGCTCCTCGAAGCAAACAAATACAACAGTTTTAGGTTGGTTTGTTACAAACATCCACGTATTCCATGTACGCTGTACGCATTCGCTTCCTTATGAGGGTAGACAACGAATGTTTTATTATTTTGTGTGGGCATGGTTCATTATTTTGGTGTAGAGCTTCGATTGCACAATTTTTCTGGACATCTAATTTCTCTATTGGTGGTGGACTGTAAATGCGTGTATTTTCCTTAATGTGCTGACATCGGTGTATTTCCTCCATGGTGAATCTAAAATATTGTTGTATGTTGTAATTTACGCCTATAATTCCACTGGTGGTGTCCAACTGCGGTGATGTGTCTCCTATTCTTAATTGTTTTTTTTTACTGTTGTGATAACAAGGTGCACTGGAAATGCATTACTCTTATTAATTGCGTGAGCAACTTGCACAGGCGGGACTATTTCAAGAAATACTGAATTATCTGCTTCTATATATTGCAGTTTTTTGTAATTGTCTTCAATTTCTGCTACATAATGTTTTGCTTGTTCAAACATGTTCATCAGGTGCAACTGAACAATGTTTATTTTTGTCCTATTTCTTACTATTTCAGTGCCATGTTCATTTGGTTCTGAAATCCTTGAAAATGGGTTGTCAGTCGTTGTTACGTATTACTAGCAGCGTGCAGTGTTGATAACATGACTGTTTCGATGTGGTTATTTTGTTTAATTAGTTTCCGCTGATTTTCGTCTAGGTTATCTATCCCATGGTAATCCTCGAAGACGCCTCTTCTGGGTTGATAGGATTTCCGTTTCTTCTAAGTAGTGTTGCAGATATCGTAAACTTTGTATGTTTCTGTGTAGTTGATTCTGCATGTAGTTGCATTCCACGTTATGATTGTAGGCCGATTCAGCTTCACAGGCTATTTTGAACTTTAAACTTAATGTGTTCATGATTCTGAACAGCTCTCGAATTGATGATTTATCGTGCACTACTTGCATTCTAAAGGTTCCCTGCTTCAAATAGGCGTATCCTAATTTTTCCACTAATATACCATTTGGAACTTGTTTCAATTGGAACGTGGCCGTTGCGGTAGTGAAAAGTCCTATTAGTAACAGTATTATCAAATGGGGGCTCACTGGTTGCTGCACATGTCATCTTTTATTTGTCATGAGGTAGGATGCTGTTGTCTCTTTCTGATCTATGTTTTGTGATGTGGCAACGAAATCAAATTAGTGATGGCTCTTTTATAACTCATTCCTTGCGCTCTTTTGACAGTTACAACCCTGACATGTCCATCTTTCCCAGAATAAGTTTCTTCTATTCTAGCTTCTTTCGTCGTTTCTAACACTTTAGCACCTTTCAATATTTCTTCTACTCTAGAGTTTGTTTTAGCGTCTGTCGTCGTCTCTTCCATTTTAGCATCTTTTGTTGTTTGTTTCGTTACAGTATCTTTTTTTGTTTCTTCATTTGTAGAATCTGTTTTGGCATTTTTTGTTTGTTCCATTTGAGTATCTGTTATCGTTTCCTCCATTTTAGTTTTTGTTGTTTCTTCCATTTTTGTTTCGGTTGTTTCTTCCACTTTAGCACCCGTTACCATTTTTTTTCATCCATTTGGTTTGTCATCTTATGGTTAAATTGCTTCCAGTCCTGTTTTTCATGTATAGAATGATATAACTATCTCCTCTTCCTCTGAATCAGAGTATTTGTTTGATAAATTTATGTGTTTATATTTTCATTAAAAACTGTCCACAATATAAAGTTAATAACTTTCATGCTTTCAATATTTAACACAGTTTTAATATATTAAGCTCTTCATACATAAATACATAATTACAATACAGGTTGTTTCAAAAGTGAACGTAACAAATCTGAGGGGTGCAGGGGTATATCAACCGGTAGTCTGGTTCTTGGGAATTTGTCCTATTTCTCGGGAGCGTGTGATAAAAGTTGTAATTCGGAAATTGTAGCGCGTCGAAGATTCTACAGAAGTTTTTGAGTCTCAAAGTTCATCATTTATTTGAAAATGGGTGAAGAAGTTTGAATAGACGGGTACAACATCAGAAACTCTAAAAACGTGTTGAGCAAGAACGCCTGAGATAGTATATATCAATGTATTCGTGACAATCCGAACTTCTCAATATCGAAACGCATAAGCGATTTTAATATGCCTAGATCATCATTACACCTTATTACAATACCTAGAGCTGCACCCTTATAAAATTTAATTGGTACAAGAATTAAAGCCCCAGGATGTCGGTAAATGTTAAATTTTCCCTGCAAAATTGATCTCCAAGAGAAGTGATATAAATCTCTAAATCTAGATCTTAGTTCCCCGTCAACAACAGCCACGGACCGGTTTCGATCTTTTTCTATCTCATCAGCATAGCGCAATTAGAGATACGGAATCGAAATTCACTTAGGAGGTAGTGATCTAGTACAACATTTAGACAGTAGATGGCACCTTTATGATTTTATGGTATCAAATCTTAACATTGGATAATTTTATATTATGTTTTATAATTACCTAATGTTATAACTTCGTTTCATCAAGAGTACTCAAATCTTAACTTCTCTGATGCATTTGATAGAAGATGTTGTTATAAAATATTCGAATAAATGGACGTCATGACCAAGAAGGTTTACAACTGGACGATATTATTTTTAAGAAAAAACATTTCCGATAGATCGATTACTTTTTTCTAAATTACTAAATATGAATTTTTTTTGGGACCCTCTTAAGATATTTTTTAAATCTGCTATTGTTCTTCCTTTGTAGACATTATCTGTCTTTAACATTTTGTATTTCCAAAAAAAAACATTTGTTAAGGACTTTACTTTTTGTTTTGATTCCGTATGGTAAATTTAAGTGAAACGCAAAACATTTATTAAAGTATGGATTTTCCACCAGTAAATATACATATCAATCATACCATAATTTGCTCGAAAAGTTAATCCTTGTCTAAAAGCATATAATTCTCTGGTTGTATTTAAGATCATTACTATTATTTAGGCTTAAAGTAATTTTTAAGAACTATTTAATGAGAATAACATCTTTATTCGAACACTCAATATATATATACAAATTGGAGAAACATATACAAACGCTTAACAATAATGATTAGTCTGTCCGTTTGTGCTATCAACCATCGGTCTTTCTGCCCATAAAATTAATATTTAAGAGACTTTAAATAATTTAATTTGAACACTTTCTATATTGTTCAATTAAATAATAATTTGAAATTATTACGATATTAATACTTTGGTCATAAATTGATTATTATTTTTTATATCAAGGAAATGGGTGTACAATTCAATAAAATTACGCAATTAAACGCAGCAATAACATACACAGATATGTGCGTAAACAATTTAAAATTGCTTTCACAATTACTTTTACATTAATATGGTATATCGGGCGTAATTATAGGAGGGCACGACAGATTCATCGGTAATTAATTTTCACTTTAATATGTCTTTAACAGCACAATTCCCACAGTTCTCCTCAAAATAATTATATTCCTTATAATTACGCGCTGCTGAATATAGAGTTATGGGCTTTAAAGAAGACATTCAACACTAGGTGGTCCAATAATTACACGCTCGTCTATACTCTTAAGAGTCCGACGCAATTTCATTTTCTCTATTTCTTTATCGTTGATAATTTATCCCGCCGAACGTACACAACTTTTATGTCAAAAGTCATTGCGTGCCATTGAATAATAAATTCGTTAAAGGTCTAGCCAGCGCGATGTTAATTTACTAAACAAATCAATAAGTGTGTCAATAATTTACCTTAATTACTAGATATATTAATAATATGGCAATTAACGTATGTAAAACTATGCATAAATCGTTTACCTACACCTCAATTACATTTTATGTGTGATTAATTATTCATTATAATCCCCACGATTACAATCCTTGCTTAAGGTATCTATTCCGTGACTATAAATTATTTATAACATAATTGAGTTATCAATATTTCAAGGAAATATTTATTGCTAAAGTAAGGTGAAGTATCATTAAATCTCAACCTGATGTTTACTTAAATATAATGCGCCATTTATGGTCTATATTTTAAAACAAATCAAGAGTAAAAACAGTGTTAATATTTAATATACACTTTAGTTCATTTTCAATTTCAGTTTTCACAACATTATAAGATAATTTATAGAGGTTATTTATTTATAACATAATATATTTTTTCACTATTATTAAACAGAACTTGAAGAATATTAACAATTTGCATTATATTAATATGATCTGTTTTTGCTTTGCAAAATGATAACTCAATAAAAAATAAAAATAATAGTGATGATGTTTTAATTTATATTTTAATGTCATTTTAAAGTTATAAAATGTTGCGAAGGGCCCAAAATTGATCATAATTATGGTTGCGACCGTTAATACTTGGTAAATCATAATGAACACTCAATAAAACATAATATATACAGGGTGTTCAATTTAAGTGAAGACATTGAAATATTTCGAAAAGAACACATGAAATAAAAAAAATTAAAATTAAAATTTGTTCGCCTTGGAGGGGGACATCTAATGATACGAAACTCGACCTACTACCCTCAACCCCCTAGGGAGTAGGGGGTGAGAAATAGAAATGTTAAATAGGAACCCCCGTTTTATGTACGGATTTGAATACTCCGGGAAAAAATAAGAAAGTTTTATCTGAATTTTTTTTGTATTCGTGACAGACGACGCTATAATCGACAAAATTTAAAATTGTCAAAAATCGTTGAAAAATGGGGATTTCCTGAGAAATACGAGGGGGTTCCGTAAAATAAGATTCCCTATGCTGATGAGAAATAATACGTTTGTTTTTTAGGTTTCGTGAAGAGTATATCAATAAATAACACTGTTGTACGGATTCTGAAGTTTTAAAATAGTGTAGTAACTTGCTTTTTTTAATTTTTCCAGTTTCACAAAACAGTTTACTGTATTAGTTAAGAATTAGAATAGTTGTAGCTGAGGCAGTACTATAAAATCGATTTTAGTTATACAAGTGTGTATAACATAAGATTAAAGATTTTACATCCATTTTTAGGATATTTTTTAACAACAAAATTAAACATGCTTATTACACTAGGAAACGCTATTTTATAGTTTATATTTCGATATATCTGATGAAATGTAATTTATCTGCTGATATTTTAGCCATAATCCTCTATCGCATTATCAATAAATAGAGCTTCCGATTAAGTTTCCATTTGTTAATAAAACACATCACTCAACTAATCTCCGGTCTAACAAAGAAAAAAAAAATATTTTTTAGAAATTCTACTTTATTCATCAACACACACATACACACACCTGTAAGAATGATACATTCATTTCAACCCTCCTCAAACTTTTTGATGTCCTTCATGTGAGACGATTTGTCTTTGCTCTTAAATTAAGCCTCGACAGTCACTTCTTCAATTGAGCCAAACTTCTTTCCCTGGAGCAATATTTTCATTTCTGCAAAAAACCAAATCTAAAGAGTGGATGGGAAGGCAATTTAAAGCGTAATTCATCCAATTTAACCATTGTTTTCATTGGCTTGTGGCAATTGTGTGAACATTGTTCTGGCGAAACCGCACTTTTTCTTTTTTCTTGATTTCTACACTCAATCGATTCAAAATGCCACGTAATATTCATTATTGATGTTTTGACTTTCTCAAGATAATCGATAAACAAAATTCCATGCTAGTCACGTGCTGTCTACTCAGCTAACGGTCTCTTTGATTCAGACCTGTAGTGATGGATCCATGCTTCATCCATTGTCACATACTGACGTAAGAAATCCTTTTTATTTCGCTTGAACAGGTCCAAACAACGTCTGAATCATCGACGCGTTGTTGTTTCTGGTTCGATGTCAGCAAACGCAGGAAAGCAACTTGCTCATGCCTAAATTTTCATCTAAAATTGTAAAGACTCCAACAATATATTTTTCTCAACAAAAAAGAAATGTTTAATCAAAACTCAATTTTTTTTCTATACATTGTTTTGAAAATTACAAAACCCTGGTAACAAAAATGACTGTAATTTTCAAACGAACGGTCAGTATCCCATGAAATTTTGACTCGTACTATTTGAAGATTAGAACTTCCCGGAAATCACATGGCTCTTTCAACAATGTTTCCATATATGTGTCAGTCCGGAGACTTATTGAGTGGTGTGAAACGTACAAAAATTTTGGAAGGACGAAGCTGGGCGGAGTTCGTGCAGCAGCGACGATCTTCCACTCTAACCCTTGGTTGACCACGATGCTGAGGGAGCAAATATCCTCTTGGACATCTGGATTATTCTATAAATGCTTATATTTTAATATTTATAGATGGTTTTTTAGCATACAAGATCGCCTCTCTAAAAGCCTTTATATTTGTCACCTTGATACTAGTTAGTACGTCAATTTGATCCAGTAAGGTCATTTTTAAGTTTTGAGAGATATGTTAGACCTGCTTTAAAATTGACACTTTGAGCATGCTCTGTAACTCTGTTATTTAATTGTGCAAGAAACAACATTAACAAAATTGAAATTTTGAAATGTTAAATTATATAAGCCTGCTTAATTTACTGTAGACAAGCAGAATCCGCAACGAGAAAGTTCTATACAGAATAGGCCAGGGACGACTAATATTACAGACAGCCAAACGCAGAAATGGAATACCTCGGACGCCTATGCAGATGACCTAGATATGAATTCCTATGCCTGATTTAAATGGTAAAATAGAAGAAAAAAGATGGATAGGATCTAAAAAAACTGTCTGACTGGTATGAACACTGATGATCTCCTTCACCTTGCGCAGGATCGAGAGAGCTTTAGATCAATCACAAACACTACAGTCGCCAACGATCCCTAGGGAGAACGGCACTTAAAGAAGAAGAAAAATCAATAAACAACAAATAATCGCTAAGTAATGTTTCATATACTTATCTACATCTTTGAAAGAGAATTTCTGAAATAACAAATAATTTAAAGACTTTTTAAATTTGTTTTTATTCATACGTATACTGTATTAAATTATAAAAGTAAATTAAAATGAGAGAATTATATCAAATATTAGTCTTTGGTCTTTATTGTTTCTTCTTATCTTGCTTAAACAAAATTCACCATATGCATATAATATATTTCAATTGAAACATGCAAATAAGTAAGGCCACAAAAGTCACTCATTCTTAATTGTCTCATCATTCAAACTTGCACCTTTTTACACATCTCGCCAATTTTTGGAGTTCTTTAAAATTAGTGTTAAGCAAATATGCTACAATTGATGTCTTTCGGAGGATATTTTAGACTTAAGTCCATAGCGTCATTTTGATATATGATAGATAAGGTGGACGAAGAGAAAGAAAGAATAATGTTAAAATGTAAAGATTCTCATAGCTTTATTTATGAATAGTTGTTGAAGACAGGGAGACAAAGTATTACTACGAATTTATAAAACTTCCTTAAGACACGATACAGATGACATCAATTTGTACGTTACACTGATTTCCCTAAATGAATGAATAAACTATCGACAATATCATGTGAATAATCTACAGTCTAAGAATTTTGGGTTGGATGATAACTGTTTATCCTATTTTAGCATTAGAAAACACTAGCATAGATTTAATTATTATCCAATCAAAAATAAGTTCTTGCTTTATTCAAAAAAATGGTAAATTCTTCAACACTTTTAGTTTCAAGATACTATATGAACCTCTTTAGTTACGATCGCCACTTTTCAGTTGAACCACGTGACAAAATTTCATATTTTCAAATCTTCTTTTGTGGTGCTCTAAAAATATTCGAGAAATATTTGGAACAAGTTCCGTTATATTTCTTTAGTTATACCACTTGTATCTATAAAAGTTTGGAACCATAAACTCCTCAATTGCTATGATATCGTTCTTCTTTAGAATAACGCGGATTGCCACATCGTTTTTCAAGCATAAAGGGTTTAGAAGATTGAAATTATGAACCTTTAGTTTAAGCATAATAATAAGGGCGATATTTGTTATAAATCCGATCTTAGGTCCTTTCTACAATTTGATAAAGAACATCAGATGATAAGACTTTAATAAATAAATAAATAAATAATTAAAGAAGGGGACACGATGACTTTGTTTTAAAGTGGTTAAACAAAGCCATCGTATCTCCGTCTACATTATATTCAAGATGTACAACTTTAATACATTTTATGGTATCAGATATTGTTTGCAATTTTGTAGAAGCTTTCTACATAATTCAAGATTAAATAACTATACTATATTGATGAAATTGCTTAAGATTATATTCATTGTTCGCCTCAGATCATCCACTTCTTTTGCCACTTCTACTGTCGGTTAACAGCCAAAGTTTGAGGTGTACTTTACGACCGATTGTCAAATTGATTCATGTATGGGAGGTTAGCAAAAAGGAATGAGGAGACCGATACCAGATTATTTGATAGAAAGAGACAGGCAGTCTCAACAAATTTGATTAATCCTTTTGACTAAATCATCAGATGGATGATGTAAAATTATCATTCTAGTCTTGTTGATTTTAAGTATTTTATTTTCTGTTAGAAGAAACGAGTTCAATATTTTTTTTGCAACGGCATACCCACTCTTTAACTAGTACTTTATACCACTCCTTCGCCCAGTAGAATGTTACACTTAATATAATATCTTCGAAATATCTGCTCCTAGAGATCAGAATCTACCACCATTTTTTCTGTTATGTATTTAAAGCTACAGTTTAGCAGTTTATTATTTAATACAAGAATACTTTACTGAGCTCAGTACACTTTTAAGTGTAGAAAATAAATTGCATGTTCTTTCCATGTTAACTTAAAATTTTAATTATTCAAGTTTTAAAATCGATTCATTCTTCTGATCAATTTTTATGTTTTCTTTAATACACCTACGCTACAGCGTTTACAATGTTCTTGGCATAATCTATAGATAAAAGATACGAAATGCCTGTTAATCTCTCCATCTCTGTATTAATCAAAATCAAAGTTCTAAAGCTTTTTCAGCTATCTTGTAACTTGTTGCCCAATGATCAAGTTTTTTGGCTAAAGGTGAAATTTAAGTACCGCATTATCGATTCTTAAACAATAATTTCTTCCATATAAAATATTATAAAAATGCTAGACCGACTGTACTTCTGCAATTAATTTAATCCTTATCACATAATACTTTCGCTATCGCTTTTGTCTTACTAAAGTATCTGATTACCTTTTCTTATCCATTCTGGATTTGTGGTATATCTAATTCCCATATTACTTTCGTCAGTACTCAAAACGAAGTTTGGCTCGATTGCAAGTGTATTAGTCAGTTTTAAATGGCTTTTAACATTCTTAGTATTATAGTTTAGTGTATAAGTATAGTGGTTACAAACTTAGAAAGAGTACAACAATGTCAATGGGGTGTCACATAGCATAGCTAATGGATCTTCTATAAGATGATAGCAAACTGACGCAGCAATGAACACAGACAATTATTTTTGCCTTCTGTTTTGTTTTCATTTCTGTGTTTTGGGGTATTAAGAATAATAAACTTGCCTTCTTGTTTGTGTTCTTTCTTCATTTTGTTTCGACACTACCGCTCCAAGTTTCCGACCATTAATTGCTCTATAATTTCCTATCATCTAGATACACTTTATCTCTTTTGAATGTTTGTAACCGTTGTACTGATACAGCTTGGAGAGAGATATCGTAAGATAGAATCAGCGTAAGACTTCTTTGACGGTCTTAAAATTGTTTTGGAACTGTAGAAGCAATAATATAACTTTATGTATGTCAAAATTATAGCAATAGTAATGTTTTATTCTTTAAAATGAACTACCACATAAAAACGATCGCCATGTTTTACATTTATGTGATTAGTCATGGATAGAAATTAGAAGTAATACGAGATAATTAGAATTGATCCTTTATTTCTTTATTATTTTATTTTGGACTTCTTTCCTAAAAGAACATATAAGAACAAGTAAATTGCATAAAAAACTTTTTTAACGAAAGAAGCTAACATTTTGGGCAAAAGAAGCACGGACAGAGATTATATTTAAGTAGGTTCTTCCACTTAAACCCTTGTTACTTTCATTGACTATGACCTTGTTACTTTGTTATGTTATGAATCATATTATACATACGAAAATATTTATATTTTATTTCTTGAATGACTTTCTTATTTATCACATGGTGAAACATTTTGAACTATTACTGATGAAGGTGTAAATTAAATAACACTTGGTTTGTTTTACAATTTTTCTCTTTTAACAAATCAAGTGTAATTTCATTTAAACCTTGATATTATGGCTAATATGTTTGCAGCTTTGTATTTTTAGTCATTTGTTCTCTATATATATACAACATCTTTATTAACAGACAAACGTACAACAAAAATATATATAATACATGTATGGTATATGATGTTAGTGGATTAGTCCGTGAGTCCGTTAATTGGCTATCGACCAGCGGTCTTTCAGCCTTTGTTCTCTATTTTTATTAAAATCATAAAAATAGTAACATTATTTTATTTACATGTTTAACTCTGGAGGTGTTTACTTTTTGATACATCTTAAATATAATGAAGAGAAAAACGCTAATACTTTGTTTTACCATGTGTAATTTAAAATAAAGTTATAAAACAAAGTAATCGTGTCTCCTTCTTCATTTTGTATTTGTCTGCTTAGTGCCTTTCAATTAATGTTTAATTTTTAATTAATTAAAACATTTTCTTGTTTTTATTCTTCCTGATACGATTAACTGATTTCATCAAAAATTTTGAAACATAGCTAAACACAGGACAATAATAATAACTTCAAATCACACGAGTAAGTACTGATTGAAATTCTTCTGAAGTCTCAACTTTGTTCGAACTTTGGAAGTGTTATTGTGTTATGCATTGTTTTTTTAAGAAGAGTATTAAAGCCCAAGAATTGATTGTTCGTAGGTATTAGAAGAATTATTTTCAAAACGGATAATAACATTGCGTAAATCTAAGCGACTAGGAGCTACAATATCAACATTGATGATAAACTCAACCATAGATATTTTTTTAATTAGAAGGTTAATTAAACACTTGGTTTAATGTTTAGTGTTTTATTAACCTTCTAAACATAAACATGTTTTACGACGGGTTAAGTAAGAATTATAATCATCGTGTAGATATTTTTTTTTGATGATTCTGAATATTTAAACATTAGTACGCATTATACTGACTATAAAAAGTTTAATACAAATAAGCTCATACATAAACGGATTATGCACACACACACTAGATGTTCTAAGATATAGGTTTCTATTAAACAAGAGGAGTCATTCTTGCAAAGGATATTTATCTAAAAGCGCTTAAAAAGTAGAAATAGTTGATTTGTCGTGCCAATATGAAATCAGAGAATCATAAAGAAGATAGGAGATAAAAGAAATCTGGAAAAAGGCCAAAACCATATGATCTATCTTAGAAAACGTGGAAGTGAGAGAAAAAAGTTAAACTCCTTATTTAATTAATTAATTATTAATTATATTCTATAAAATAAAAATAATAATTTGCAAGAGAGAAGGTTGTATTTATTAGATAACATTCATTTTGATTTTCAGATGTATCTGAACACATAGCATATCTAATCGAAAAGCACGTGTGTGCTTTATTTTCCTCATTTTCCCATATTTTCTTTGAGAAATCGATCTTAAATCGTCATTCATAACAAATGCGTTTGAGTTTTTAGGCCAAAATTATTTGAAATGGCTGATTTATGCATAATATCTTTGAAGCAGATTAATTAAAACTAATGCTTGCATATAAGCAGAAAGGGGAATTGGATTAACCTTACAACCAAATGAAGGTGTCTTCTGGCAAAGATGATGAGATAGATATAAAAAAATGATTTACATATGATGACTCTATTTTAATTTCCCCTTCAAGTATAGGTATTTTAATAATATATTATAATTACGCACAGTTTTATTGCAAACCACATTCTTAATTCTTCACAGGGGCTCGTGCATCTAATTTTGCATTCTAACTCATGCCACTCAAATAGTTGTTCAGAACGAGGTTCATTAGCATCCTGCATTAGAATTTGCATATAACCTTTCTCAAACAGAAGAAAAATAATTTTTTCTAATGTTAGGATATTTAATTTTAGGAAGGCCCATTTTCCTTTTCTTTATGAAAACATTTCTAACGCTGACTGGGTTTTATTTCTATGTACCTCTCCTAATGTTGCAATGTTAATGCTGGTGGATAGGTAGCTGCATTGGATATAAGCAAAGGTGTATAGTAAACTTGTCTGGTTGCTAGGTATGGTTGCAAGATATCTCAGACTGTTAATAAAGGTGTATCAACAATGCAGGGTTTTATTCGAATTTGGTACTGAAAGCCACGCCAGTTTGTTAATTACTAAAAATAAAATTTGTTTTTGCATCTTTAAGTACTTACAATACTTGTGATGTAAACGACAACAATGTGTTTACATCAAGAGACTAATCCGTTTGGTTTGCAATAACATTTGCAGTATATCTCAATAAAACTTATGGCCCCTTAAAATCGAGAGGATAATTTAAAAAACCTCCACTCAAATGTCTATCAAAAGAACGTTATTTAAAGTACAATTTCCAAGGTGGTCATGTCAGTAGACAGTTAATAGAGTTACAAATAAATATATAGTCTTGGCAAAATAAATACTCATTAGAAACAAAAAGAATCTACTGAATATTGTTGCATAAGCAGAAAAAAATTCACTTGAAATGATTCGAAGAATATTATTCTTTGAACCTCTTTTTCATTATTTATGACAACTTGTCATTATTTGATTATAGAGTAAGATTATGTTTAGCATTAAGCTGCATGTGAAAAATTGTGTTGAAGTTCACATTAAATTATATTATGTTATTAAAAAGTTAAGAAAAATAATTACACCTAGACAATGAGAGGTTACAAAGCAAGCCATGGCCGGCAATTGTTGATGAAGCAGCAGTTGATGTTACATGCGCATAGGCGGTTAATGTTACCTTGTTTTTTCTCCGTTTGTCCTCCTTTATTTTATTTTGTGTCATCAATAAGGAAATGAAAGTGTTTCCGACTATGTAATGTTATATAATTTTCTATAGTCAAGATCGGGCGTCTCTAAACTTTCTAGCATTAGGGCGATACTGATTACTCCAATTAACTCTAAAAGCCAAAACTGTTTTAATTTTCTCGTCATTATTTATAATTTCGCGGCAAAAGTATTTTTGAAAGCTCAGTAACAATTAAATATTCGTAAATAAACTTGTTTTGATGTATTCTATTCACTTCTAGAATTGAGGTTAGCGAAGTCAGTGAATCTGGCGTTCACAATGGATAAAGATATGTGTAACTCCCTAAAATATGTTTATGTATGTTTATCTTGGAAGGAACAGTTTGTTTTGAATTGTTATTCTGTTTTGTTACCATTATGAAAAGGAATCGACAAATTGAGAGTTAATGTACAACTTTTAAACATCAATGAAATGTTTCGTAATTTAGTCTAGTAGATTATATTAGACGGGTCTTTATATCACTGCGACTTGGTTAGATATTTTTTTGCTAATACCCTACTACTAGAATGTCTCCAGGAATTCAATTTCCTTCGTAAAATTACACAGGGCAACAATTTTTGACTCTTTGTACGTTGGTTTCGATCAGACATCTGCCTTTGTATAATTTTGATCTGCTGAATTCAAATCGGAGTGTCATCTTGACCTATCACGTAAAAAATTCGGTCAAAATAAACGCTACTTTTATTGATACGGAGAGAAAACCAAATTACAAATAGTAAACTAAATTGAGAAAAGTCTTAAACAATCATTAATATCTATTCTATCCAGAAGATCTTTCCCTCTTGGATAAAAAAACTTCGTTTCGTGAATTTTCTTCTGTATTCCAGGGCCGGATTGTCCCTTTTTATTGACCAGCAGTAATCAGTCATCATTGAAACATTTCACCAACCTTGATACCTGCGTTCCATTTCTTTCATGTCTTGGTGGAACCCCTCACCTTGTTCCTCACTCACATCATCGAGATTTTCGGGGAAGTAATCAAGATGCGAGTTTAAAAAGTAAACTGTTATTCTCATATTACATCTCAATTCCATAAATTTCTGTAGCATGTTTTTCACAATATCCTTATAGTTAGGATCCTTGTTGTTTTGCAAAAAACCTTCAATAAATTAAATGGGGTAAAACGCTAGTTAAGTTCCATAATATTTTTATTTTCAGTTGCCTGACACGTGTTTCGATCATTCCTGATGATTTTCAAAGTACAAAATAATTGTTTTGTACTTTGAAAATGATCAGGAATGATCGGAACATGTGTCAGGCAACTGAAAATAAAAATATTATGGAACTTAACAAGTGTTTTACCCCATTGAATTTACATATCTCGTTCCATCAAGAGTGTAGCTCTACCAGTATCAATTAAACCATCAATAACATAATCAATGAAATCCATGGATCTTTCTCAGTATCCATCATGGTATTAACAAATTCTTGATCTTTCGTTAACCTCCTTATTTGACAAAAAATCCTTCCTATAATTTTGCATCTGGAATTTTCCACGAAGATATTTGAATCAGTCTCCATCTTTATTTAAAGCTTTAACGTATTGTTTTATTAATCCTAGTTTAATATGCAGTGGAGGTAACAAGATTTTTGGTGGATTAACAACACTTTCGTGCAAAACATTTTTTGATCAGGGAGTTAAATTATCTCTTCTTATTCAGTCCTGTTTTTCCAATGTTGATGTCTACATCTACTGTCTCACTCATAAAAAAAAACATGGGTACTTTGTACACCCTGACTGCTGTACTAGTAGAAGTCCCACAATTTTCAAATCCCCACAAATTTCCTAACTATGATCATTTTGCACAAAATAGGCAACTGGTACTGATAAAAAAACATTCCCATCGTGCCTCCAATGATCGGGATTGTATGTGCCCCCAAGTTTGTTTATCAGACTGGAAATGTTGGTGCAATAAACTAGACAACCGCTTTCTTCAAAATAGCCTGAATACTCAGACTCGCGTTTTCTAAAATGCGAGATTTTAACGTCTTTTGCCAGTAAATGTTTACATTGAAATATGGATGCCAAAATTTCGGAGATCCTTTGGAAAAGATAAGTTTCTAACTAAGTCGTTAATTTCGGCCTTGGAAAATAACTGCGGTTGCTTAGAAATGCTCGATATTATATTGTCGTCGCTAAAGTTGTTTTACCCAACTTCAGGTCCAAAACTGCTTGTAACATCTTCTAAATTTATTGGTTTCTCAGATATGGACATGTTTGGACCATGTGGCACTGGCCTAATTGCAGACTTGAGTTTCAGATAATTGATGTCTTTAGAATTTCTTTGTTCCATTACTCCAATGCCTTAAACCCTTTTCACATATCTTACATACAACATGTTGTGTCCAATGTTTCTCTTGATCACCAATCTTTAGTTTAGAATACGCGTAGTATTGGTGATTCAACAGTGATGTTTACGTCTAAATTTTTTGACCACAAAACAACTACACACATAGCAAAAAGTATCTCGATTATTTAGACAGTCTTGGCATTTTAAACACGAATAACGAAAAAAGCTTACTAAACTCACTAAACAACGACTGCCTAGACCCAAAGACGGTCTAACTGCAAATCAGGAAATCATAGCAATTATGTTTTACTTTCGGGAATTCCCCTATACTATTCTATTGATTTAATTTCAGTAGCATAGCGATTTTTAGAATGTCATTTAATTTTTATATGCAAATATTAAAAAAAAAAAACATAAATTAGATACCTGGTAAATTTATTAAAAAAACTGAGCGTGATGAAAACAAAAAAAAATAATTTGTTTCTCTATTAATTTAGTCACCAAAACTTCAAAAAATTAACAAAACCAAATAAAAAAAAAATTGTTTGCCTGTGTTATTTTAACTTCCTAAGAAGCCATACCCAGATTAATTCTGGTGGTGGTCAGTGCTACACACACGCATAGGATGTGCTTGGCCATTTCATGTGCCAATCCACATAGTCTACTAGCGATGATTTTTACTGAGGCCAGTCATATTTAGCAACAGCTGTTTGGCTCTGCTTGGCGAGAGGATAATAAACATTTTGGATTGTCTTTGACCTGATTTGTTTAATTAATGTCATGTTTTCCACTTTTCCACTCTTAGATCACGCTCATCCTATGTGCTTCCGATAGCCTACATGCAGGCTTTGGTTCGATGATGGGAGTCACAGCTACTACACACAGCATGTTCGTAGCCTATTATACTCACACTTACTCTTGATCAATTGGTTCAGAGCTTGTTTACAATTTTCTAATTAAATCAGTAGGCGTTGAGGTTTTTAAGGGCAGCCTGGGTGTCTATGACAGATGTGTTCGTCTTTAAACTTAAGTACACCTGAGGAAATTGTTTTAGTCTGTAAGACTGATGATCGTTGTCTGAGAGGATTTGATTCCCTGTATTTAGGCTCGTATATGAATATGCCGGAGCTTGCTTTCGATTTTGATGCATCTGTATTCCAGATTACAGTTATGTTTTAGTTTTTTGATTCAATCAGGCTGTCTTGGCGACTGTTAGACAGCGCATTTTACTTTGGGTACTTTGATATTTAGCTTCCTACTACTACCACCACAGTTTTGTCATGATTAACACTGAAGCCTTCCTTCAGTTACCATTTTACTATGCTATTAAGGGCGATTTGGGCTAGGGACGATCGAGGTTATGTTGTCAAACGCACCCTTAATACCAATTTAATTCAATGTTGTATTGAAGCTTCTATGCCTCTTGTGAGGCTATTAAGTGCATCCATAATCTATCATATACTTGTGTCTCATTAATCACGTGGTGAAACATTATATAAATGTAAATTTTAGATTAAATTAAATTCACTTGACATCTGAAACATCCACAGTATTTTACCAGGTTGGTAGGCAAATTACTACCTATGGAGCGGATTTGCCTTTAAGCTACTGCTTCTTATATCGTTGTCTAAATGACTTTTTAGCAAAAATGAGGTAGGGCTAATTTGACAATAGGGTTTGTCCTCATCGGTTGGAGATAAACATCACTCTAACCTCTTTCTATTCCATTGGGATATAGCCTAGCGCTAGCTTTACGCTTTGTAAGTGGCCTGCAGGTAAGGGCTATTATATCTGGTCTCTGCTGTAGCAATGCAGTAAAGAAGTACTATTATTGTTGGCAACAAAATCATAACCGTTCCTAAAAAGTATAATATATAACTAAATATTTTCAAAATTTCTTTAAAAATACAGGAAGTTTGTTAGCAAAAAATGAAATTTTTAACCGTGAAATGCAATCTTTGTTTATAAACTCAGTACTGAATTGTCTCTACATCTTGAGCCATATTCTCTGGATAGATCGATTAGGTTTCATAAATAAAAATAGCACTAAAAATTAGATTTGCAAGCATCACATAAAAATCACCAATTTCTGTCTTTTTGATTTTAAATTGGATTTATTATGGATAAACTATTAAAGAAGACAATTATTGTTTAAACGGATATTGATAAGTTGGCTAAGTTGCAGTGTAAAATATTTACTTTACAAACATCCTCAACACATTAAATAAGCCGTTGATTTATACTCTAGCGGTCCGTAGGAAAAAATTCTTGCACGATTTAATTACCTTTAGAATTTTTACGGCGCGCGGAATTTCAATATTATCTTTCCGTAAAGAGCACTGATGCACAAACGAGAATATTGATAATTAAACCACACATTATCCGTTGCGATAGCGCTTAATTTATTGGCGCAATATATACTTAATAACATTTTCTCCAGATAGATACAGTTCTCAATAAATAATTACCAGATATTAGCATAAACATTTCCGAGCGAATTACACCGATTAAATTTTAAAGTGCCCCTTTCAACACCAATTACAATTGACGTGCACTCAATAAAATCCGGTTTATTATTGCAGCCCAGTTGCAGTTATTAGATATGCGCTCACTTGTCCTGCAATTGGGTGATTTTCTTTTATAAAAAATGCACACTTTCTCGCGCAATTCACGTTTAAACAATGATAAATCCTTTTACTTTATGTAACGCGATCACCGTATTATGTGGTTGCAGAGTTATTGTATATAACATAGTGACGTTGCTCTCGGGAGAGCATATGTATTGCTTATATTTTTGAATTAAAAAAAATCAATTTTAGTTTCCTTTGGTGTATTTCATAACTTTCAATCAATAAGCTATTATATCAATCATAAATTTTAACATAGAAATATGTTAAACATTATTAGTTTATAAACACAATTAATTTTAGAATTGCATTTGCTTTTAGAAAAAAAAGGAGACAAGATATCAAAAATATAATATTATGTATCAAATGACGAAATGATGAATTACCACTAGTAATATTTTAGTATTTCGCCACTTTCAAGATTTTTGATAGACACAACAATACTTTCGTATTCTGTCTGTCGCTGGTAAATTTGTGCCTCGTGAGATGATTTTAATTTAGAACACTGACAAGTTTGTGCATATCGTTCCGGGCAATTTTATGTCGAAATTGCATTATTCAGAGCGATTTAATAAGAATCTTGCACAATAGAAGTAGTATGTTTATGTAGATTGAATGGAATGAGACAGTGGGATAGACAATCCGTCTTGCATATCGGTGTGTGTGTAAATGTTACATGCCCGAGCCCAGGCCGGGAAGATTTACGAGACGCTGTCTTTCTCAATGCAGCATTATCCAGTAGCGAATACCCTATATAGTACTTGTCCTCAAAATTTTTATCTCTCCCTCATACCTTGTACGTAGTTACCTTACGTGATTCACGATGGATTTACGGTCATTCTCTGTTTGGGTTATTTGTTGTCGTACTCTATGATAAATATGCACGTGTACTCGTTGATGTAAATCTGACATTTTGATTTTAAAGCTTTTATCGTGACGTTTTTATAACTTGTTGAAAATATTATAGTTTTTATTTACACATCAAGGTTATAACATTCAAACGTTTTTACTACTGCAAGTTATCTTGCCACCTTTTTACACTACTTATAGTTAATACTAAAGTTATGCTAATTAACTACTATACTAGTTAATTTAAAAGACACTCATTACTGTAAACAAAGGTAAGTTGATTCTAATAAACATCTTTATTAACAAAACAAAAAAATAATATAAAGGTTCTTCCAATAGGGCAACTTTAACAGTTGATAGTGGCCATATTGTTGAAGCTACATCCGTAGAATTGGCTGTCATTTATTCAGGTTGTTTTGCCAAATCATCATGGATGGATCCACTCATTTTCATTAAAGAATCATCTTCAGCGAAGAAGCCCATTTCTGGAATGCCAACAAACAAAATTGTCTAATTTGAGACGATATCAATCCACATGAGATCTAAGAGCTTCTAATCTAACCTAAGAAAAAGTGATTGTCACGGTTAATATTTCTTTGAGAACGACATTGGTCAGGCCATCACCGTCAACGGCGAGCGCTATAAGTCGATGATTACGCCTATTGGCCTGAATTTGATGATATGGACACCAACGACATGTCGTTTCAACAGGGTGGTACTATGCGCTAAACAGTTTATGCCACATTTTTTGCATTCACTAGCGAATTGAGGGCATGTTCATGTCACTTTCTTGACTCAAACCTAGGACCTCTGTTATTCATATTATACATTAATGACTTAATTAATTCTTTAACCTGTAATGTTCTGGCTTATGCTGATGATTTGAAGATATTTGCCACTATTAATAATTTGAGTGACGCACTTTTACTTCAGGATAATTTAGATATGATTACTAATTGGTGTATGATAAATATGTTAAAATTAAATATAACGAAGTGCTCTGTGGTTACATATACTCGTAAACGTACTTATTTTAATTTTTGTTATAACGTGGATGGTATTTTGTTATATAAGCTTAGTGAGATGAGAGATCTTGGGGTGTGGTTTGACAGTCAACTTACATTTGTCTGCCATATAACTAGGCTGTGCTTGAGTGCATCTAAATCACTTGGTTTTATCATGCGTATTTGCAAACATTTTACTGATCCTTCTGTTATGAAATCTCTCTACTCTGCTTTTGTTCGAAGCAAACTTGAATATGCGTCTGTTATTTGGTCGCCACACTACGTATACCTAATATTAACAGTTGAACGGATTCAGAGAAGGTTTTTAAAATATTTGTCATTTAAAATAGAAGGAATATACCCGCAAAGAAATATTGATTATAACTTTTTATTGACGCGTCATGATTTTGTAGCACTTTCCAGCCGCCGAGATTATAATAGTGCTGCAATAATGTACAAACTCATACACAATGTTATTGACTGTCCAGATCTTCTTAGCAAGGTACAAATTGCTGTCCCCAGAATAACATCTCGCTAGACAAATTCGTTCCATTTACCAACTGCTAAGTCCAATTCACCTATAAACTCCCCCATTATCAGAATGAGTAAACATGCGAATAATCTTCTGGAAGATATTTTTCATTCCTTTAAGCTTAAGTGAAAATAAGATTATTTGGTAATTATTTATATTTAACAATTTTGAATTTTTATTTGAGTTTTTCTTTTTCTTTTTACAGCAATTAATAATTTGTTTCAATTATACCATAAAATTTTTATTTTATTATTTTTATGCACTTTTTTGTTATTATTTTTGTGTAATTAGTAATTTAGCATACTTAGTATTATATTGTATTATAGTTATATTGTCCTGTAATTGGTTTAATACTGTTGGGCAATAAAGAATATTATTATTATTATTATTATTATTATTTTTATTATTATTGACTTGGGGTTTTCTTAAGTCGCAGGTCTATGTGAATAAACCACAAATCACAGCGGACCTTAAAGCTAACAAAAATAAAAAATTTCGATGATAAATCACACAAAATTTGCTATATTTAAATTTAATCATAGGAAGCGTTTAATGAAAGACCCTTCACATATAACTAATAAAATTAATTATATTGTAAGATAATTGTTTGTTTTTTCTGTTCAGCGGCTATCGACTTCGGGGGTATTTCAATCTGTATTCATCATATTTACTCAAATAATTATAAATAAACAAAGCAAATAAAGTATACACAAGACGTATGTCAATTTTCTGTAGGATCCCTCAAAATTGGCCAAAATATACAATGATCTAAGAGATAAATTGTGATTTTTAACAAAAAGGTGTTTGGTCCATGAAATAAAAGGCCTATAATTATCTTTATTTAAAAAATATTACCTTACTGCTTTGATTTCATCACTTTTTGTTAAAGTCTATTGAGATAGTTGTATTTAGTAATTATCAAGTCTATCGAATCGTATCTTGTATATTTAGCATTTCGTCATTATAGTTTGAAAGTTATTCCAAAAAAGCCAGATATGAAAATGTCAAAAATAGCCGGTTTAAATTTATTCGGATTTTTTCAGCATGGCGCAGGAGACGATAGGGAAACGGAATGTTAAAACCGAGATATAAAAATGTAATTCTTCGTTTAGAATACAAACACCATTAGGGTGGCATCTATAGTCTGGGCCTTCCACTAAATTTTTAGATTATCATTGTTAATTATTAGTGTTGATAATTCCCCATTTAAAATATATTAGATAGACCAAGTAATGTACACATATCAGTAAACCTAGATCTAAATCCTCAACGGGTAATATTTCTTCAGGTAGCCCTGTTCAATCGTCTAGAAAAAGTACTGAATCCATCCAGAAAATGATGATTGGCAAAAGAAATATGAATGATAGTATTACTAGAGACATTACAAATAAACTCATGTCTGGCGACAGAATGCAATGGGTCTATATTGGTAGGTGTAGTCTTGATTTAACTCTTGAATCAGTTAGCGACTTTATATTTAAACTTAAAGATTGTAAATGCTTTGAATTTTCCAGGAATGATACTTCTGTTCATATAAAATAGGCGTTAATAGGGAATAACTTGTAAAGAGTCTGTTATATGCATTATTGAACTACATGAAGTAAACGTAAACTCTTGCATCAAAATTCATCGTAATGTGTGATTATAACTTGCCTGATCTTCATGGAAGAGATGGAAGATTCCGTGGGATTATTTCCAATTAATATTAAGAGCAGTTCAAACAAAAAACGTGAAATTGAATGTTTAGTTTGAGATACATGACTTCAACGGTTTAACTCAAAATTTAATACCGAAAATGTTGCCAGAGGAACACTTGATTTATATTTTGCTTTATATCCTATTTACATTATTATCAACTACTCGTCGAAGTTGTTTCTGTTCCAAATTTTAAGGATTCTGAATTTGAAAATTTTTTAATCTCTAATCGTGCTACATTTTGAGGGTTTTGATTTGAACATTTTAATGATTTCTTGCCTTCCTTAAGATTACTATTTGGATGTAAAGTTGAATGAACATTAATTGTTTCTGTATTTTCAGTCGAAGATAACGAGATTATCTTGATTTTGGGTATCGATATTATTGACTTCTTTTACAAATTTAAAGGGTGAAGTGACTTTTACCACTTCTGATCATGCATTAAAAATTGTTTCTGCTAAGTCAATTTACTTGTTTGATTAAGTAATGGTGTATAAATTTTACTTCTTGTGTCATTTCTTTCTTTGATAAATCACTAGATACTTGTCACTCAAATACCTTCTTCTCTTGATGATTTGTTTTAGTTGTTGGTGCTTTTACATTTACAGTTACTTCTTACTTTCTACTTTAATGGTACCCTAGTTTGCAACTTGATTACCAGTTTTTAGTTTGTATATATACAGGGTGTCCCGTTAATGCGGGGAAATGGCTCGACCATAGATTCCTGGGGTCAAAATATGATGATTTAACGCAACTTATCTATATCCAAAAATTTACGGTTAAGCCGGAATTTGTCTTCAAAGTTTCAAATTTTTTTATTTCTTTTGTTTATAAAAATTAAACGCTTTATTCGATTTGAATGAAATTTATTATTAATAACTATTATAATGTGATTCACTATTTGTGTTATTGTGGCCATTAGTGATTGACAGGAAGTATAAAAAACAGTAGTACCACCACTTAAAAACTAAAATATTTTTTTATTGGTGCATCCAATAAAATCCAAAAAAATCTACTTGAAAGGGCAATACATTTAAAAACTTTTTTGACTCTTACTAGTTTTTGATATCTTGTACGGTTTTTGTACAAAAAAATAAAATATGAATATAGTATACTCATTATGCACTCATTAATAAGTAAATAAACTTAATGAATTGAATACAAATTAAATAATATCAATTAATAAAATAAATCAAAACAACATCTAACACTTTTCAAACAATTTTCTTTGCAAAATCCTAATACAAACAAGATATCTGTTTGTTCCAAATATGAATATTTATGAACTATAATAAAGTTAAAAATTAATTGTTAAAAAAAGACACTAAATAATTATTATTATACATAATTTACATTTTTTAAGCAAAGCCGGTCACGAAAAACATTTATTTTCGATTCGATGAAAAACTAGATTTTGTTTTTACTAGATAAAAAATATATATTTTATTTTTTTGTGGGAAATCGCAAAAGATATCAAATATTATTAAGAGATGAAAAAGTTTTTAATTGAAATGTTCTTTCAAGTAGTATTTTTTTAGTTTTTATTAGATCCACCAATAAAAAATATTTTATTTTTTAAGTGGTGGTACTACTGTTTCTTATACTTCTTGTTAACCAATAATAGTCATAATAACTGAAATGATGTATTATATTATGGTAGTTATGAAAAATAAATTTCATTCAAATCAAATAAAGCGTTCAATTGTTATAAACAAAAGAAATAAAAAAATTTAAAACTTTGAAGCCAAATTCCGGCTTAACCGTACATTTTTGGATATAGATAAGTTGCGTTAAATCGTCATATTTTGACCTCAGGAATCTATGGTCCAGCCATTTCCCCGCATTAACGGGACACCCTGTATATATATATTTGATATATTGACGTGTATTGACATATGTATTAATTAATTTTTTGTGCTAATGGCGTTGAAAAATTTTCAAACAATGTACCGATGTACAAGATCGGGAAAATCCGCGGACAGCTGTTTCGCCATTATTGTGGCTCGTCAGCACGGCGTATCTCTCAATCTCGCACATCAGTACAATTTTTTGGAACTTATATTTATTGTTAATTCTTCCGCCTTAACGTTGGAATGAAACTGCGGAAGATTTACCTTATTAGCCACTTTTAGGTCGCACACATCCAAATTATCCTTAGTAACTTGGTAGAGCAATTTGGATGTGTGCGACCTAAAAGTGGCTAATAAGGTAAATCTTCCGCAGTTTCATTCCAACGTTAAGGCGGAAGAATTAACAATAAATATAAGTTCCAAAAAATTGTACTGATGTGCGAGATTGAGAGATACGCCGTGCTGACGAGCCACAATAATGGCGAAACAGCTGTCCGCGGATTTTCCCGATCTTGTAC